>BGPR01004784.1:20617-34774 GCA_013235015.1 Araneus ventricosus
ATTTTACTTTCGCATTTTATTTTCTCAACCGCTTGATGCACTCATTTCCTTTATTTTCTAATTAGATGACACATTCCGTTGAAGAAATTCTGTTTTATTTCGACCCATACAAAACTGAGCCTCAATGGCCTGATGGAAAAGTCTCCGACTCGGGTTTAGAAAGTTCGAGGTTTCAAACATTATTCCACAAAAGAGTTGTCGGGTAAGTGGGCCCGGTGTCCTTTAAATTAGACATCGAAGACCAGACGTCCTTCAGTAGGCGTGGCGTGTGAGATTAGAGAAGAGTTTGCCGGATTAGGTGTAATCCTCCTCATCTGACCACGGTTTAAAATGAGTGGTTAATTCACAAATAAACCTAGTGTTGCATCAAAACGGGACTCCAATACAAATAAAACTAAGATATAAGTATAAAATGCTGCTGGATAACTGTATTTAATTGCGTCCACGCGATTTTGGACTTTAATATAAATTGGTATTAATGGTAAGAAACAAAAGATTTGAACAATAACAATACACCTTTTTGCGTGCTCAACACAACAGCATCAAGTGATTGCATCAACAGAAAATTACAACGATTAATATTAGAAAAAACATGAAATATAATTTAGAATGTAAAAGAAAAATATTCAAATTGTAATATTTCGAATATTTTTCTTTTACATTCTAAATTATATTTTACATTCTTCTAATATTGGCCGTTATAATTTTTCTATTGTCCTGCTATTACTGTAACACGAAAAAAAAAGGTGTATTGTTATTGTTCAAATCTTTTGTTTCTTATCTATACTCTTTCTTTTTTTACTTTTGTTTTATATTTATATTATTTGTATTTGTTTTATATTTATTTATATTTATATTATTGTTTGTATTATATTAGAAATAGCTGCATATGCGCCTTACTATATAATACAAAAGAGTTTTAATCAATTTAATTAATTTATAGTTAATATCTTTGTTAAATTTTGTTAATTATAACTGTTATTGTTATTAATGGCTTAGATGCAGCTTTTATGTCGAGAATGCCTGGGAGTTAAATTGCATTTTATTAAATTTACTCTATAATCTCTGGTATTTAAGGATGTGCCATTGAAAGGAAAAATGATTTCTGTGGCATAAAAGAATCTAAAGCACATTTCTCAAGTATAAAAACACTCTTCACCTAAGTAACCGGATTAATACTCCACCAACCCAGCACTCGAATGGGAATGTCACAGGCATTCGGGTGATTAATGCACGGTCCCTCTCCTCTTGGAATGGTCAGCCACAGAGTAGGCGATCGTGAGTCGCGGATTTAATTACGTCGGAAGGCCGCCAAGTGGGCAGTTAGTAACCTCTCTGGACGTTCTAGTGGACGGTCCGGGCGGTCAAACCGTTACCTTGATGAAATGCGTGCTCTCGAATTAGTTGATAAGCATTTGAACGTGGCGGCGTTTCAGATAGGGTGTTTATGTTCTGTTCGCGCTCCGTTACACCGGGGAGTGCTAATAACTAGTAAGGGGCTCACCTATCGGTCAGCGCTGTCCACTGCGGGGTTAAGCGAGTATTGCGAAATGCTCTCCAATGTAATTTAATCATGGAGGATTCATCGACTTGTTTATGCAGAAGGGAGCTCTCTCCGGTAGCAGATTTCGGTAATGGAAGAGAATTAATCCTGATTGCGTTTACGCATGTTGGGATCAAAGGACGGCGGCTGTAGAAAAGTGTTAAGATTAGAAAAGAAGCAAATGTATTGTAATCTGAAGTATTCAAGCTGATTCGGAAGGCATTGATTTAAGGTTTTTATGCAGGTTTTGTGTCTTAGTATCGTTTCCTGCTAATTTTAATAAAGATCGGTGTGTGGATCTTCTGGTACACGAACAAGATATTTTGAACTTCTGTAGTTGTGTGGCACTTGCTGTTTGTACAAATATGCGGGATGGTAAGACTACAGAACCAAACGGAATTTAATAAGTAAGCCATTCGTTGTCGTTCAAAGATGCGTGATTGTAAATGTGTGACTGTAAAAAGCAAAATACATTATAACAAGTAAGCTGGTGGTAGTCATACAAAGAAGCGTAATTACAATATAAATGTGAGATTGTGAGGAACAAATACATTAAAAAAATATTCCGCGTTCGTTGACGTACAAACATGAGTAATTATAAAGATGAGACAGTTAAATATCAAATACGATGTATTAAGTCGTTCGCAGTTTTACAAAAATACGTGTTTGTAAATGTGTGACTGTAGAGAACAAAATACATTATAACAAGTAACCTGGTGGAACTCATACAAAGAAGCGTAATTATGATACAAATGCGAGACTGTAAGGAGAAAATACATTAAAAAAAATATGCCGCGTTCGTTGACGTATAAGTGAGTAATGAGTAATTATAAAGGCGAATGACAAGAGTAATTATAAAGGTGAGACAGTTAAGTATATCAAATACAATGTATCAAGTCGTTCGCAGTTTTACAAAGATGCGTGTTTGTAAATATGTGACTTTTAAAAACAAAATACATTATAACAAGTAAGCTGGTAGTAGTCATACAAAGAAGCGTAACTACAATATAAATGCGAGACTGTGAGGAACAAATACATTTTTAAAAAAATGCCGCGTTCGTTGACGTACAAACATGATTAATTATAAAGGTGAGACAGTTAAGTATCAAATACAATGTATCAAGTCGTTCGCAGTTTTACAAAGATGCGTGTTTGTAAATGTGTGACTGTAAAAAACAAAATGCAGTATAACAAGTTAATTGATGACGGCGATTATTTGATACCATCAAATTTACTCTGAAGCTTTTGCACCGCTTAAATCTTTAAGAAACAACCAACGTGTAATTAGGAATGGGCAACATGATTGGGCATCTAACTGCACAAAATTATGAGAGATTTTGTTACTTGGCTGTTGGTTGGCGGTGTGCCGGTTTGCCCATCATTTATTTAAAATTAGCATGTAAGTATGATTTTGTCTGTTATGAAGACACCTAAAAGCATAACAAGAAACGATCCTTTCCAACCATTTATTTCATATACTTATTACACAAACTTTTAGCAAATAAAATTTGTTACCAAAGATCCGTTTTAAAGCTTAAAAATCATTGTGATAAAGAGATTTAGTTGACAAAGAAGTGTGAGGGAGGGGGCTTAATAGTATATATAGAAGAAAAATCATTTTTTTGTTACAAAAGAAGTATAAATATTTCTTTCGTTGGAAAGGAGGATTTTCTCCGCTTTATTTCTTAAGCCCCCATCATCATAGTTGTGCATTTTCTACACACCTTGACGTCGTTTTCTCTCAGATGCTAAAGCTTCTCTCTGCTTATCATAAATTGGAGGAAAAAACTCGTCATAAAAGAGCTGAAACTTTACCCTCGCTAAAGAAAACCTTCCCCTGCAAAATGCCGATTCCGCTGCAGAACCCGAGACCGAGGGAGTCAAAAATACAAAGTGATAAAAGGGGTGCAGGCGAAGAAAATAACTGTAAAACGATATTCGATCGAGAGGCATCGTATAACACTGGCTCGGCTGCCTGCCATTCAAGATGAAAGCTATCATCTCGCGAAGCTATGCATGCTAAAGAGGGTGCACACTTTTTTTTTCTTCTGGCGCCTATTTTTTTTATTATTTTTATTCCAGGTCGGTGAAATAGAAAAGGTGTTCGAAAACTCCATTCGGAGTTGGAAAAAGAATCGAAAGCCGTTTTCTTACGTTTCTTATCCTATTCCATTCAAAACAAACATTTCCGAATCCATACGCTGGAAGAAGCAAACGCAACGCAGAAATACCGTTTTTGTGTGCTTTTTCCCGTCTTTCGAAAATATTACGGAGAAAAGATAATGCACGCCAAAGCTATTGATAATCTTCCTGCTGTGGAATCGTAGGAAAACGCTATTTATTATCTAGTTAGTCTTGGCCATCACAACTGAAGAAATATACATGAATTACATTACTGCCTGATAATTCAAAAAATGTAATTTTATTAGCATGTATTTAATACCTATGTAAAGAAGATTGTAAGATTCTCAAATATAACATAGAAGATAGGATATTTCTACAACTAACTAATCCTCTAATCGAAAATGACAAAATTCAATATTCGAGTCAGATTCACGGGAAATATTATGCTAAAAATATAAATTCATTGCCATTTTTAAGCATTTTTTAAGTTGTTAAATCAAAATATTACGTTAATTATGTTACTTGATGTAATCTATAGAGATGAAATTAAAATGATTATAAAAGGAATTCCAGCAAATTAATTCCACTCAATTCCACTTTATTTCCAAGGAATTTAAGCAACTTCAAACTCTGACTTACTCTGGTTTTATAGCAATCGATTTCATTCTCTTATCTCAAAGTGTAATTTTATAAAATGATAGTTTAGATAAATTTCTAATCATACTCCGAAATCTCAGTATCTTATTACTAAATTCGTAAAATCGTAATTTCTTTAAATGAATTAGATCATGAATTATTTCTCAATTATACGCAATATTTCAATTCCGCGCTTCTGGAGTGAAAGGTGGCGTTGTGGTAGCGTATAGGCTGCAGACCCGGAAGGTTCCAGGATTGAAACCCGATTATACTGAAAAGCCACCGTTAGTATTTATAGAAAACGAGTTTTTATGAAGAATAAAGCATTTCTAATGGTAAGAAAAATGTCCTAAATTTAATCAACATTTTAAATTTAATTTCTTAAGTGCTGTAGTTACAGATTTCAATTACCTTGTAGTGCTTCTACGTATAATGAATTCCATAAAAAATTTCACGCCATATTCTTCTGATTTGTCAAGATTTGTAAACATCTTCTGGAATTTCAGGAATCTTTTAGTCCTCGAAATTTTTATTCTCTTCAGTGTTATTTGTGCCTCTTTCACTCTAACTCAAAAAAATATTGCCTTCAAAAGATTTAAAAAATTCATTCAGCGACTCAAAACTCAGAAAAAATGGTCAAAGATTTGACCATCTATAACAAGCTACTTAAACTATTAACCGTAATTGCGAAGAACCTTAATTGGGTCACGCAAATTTCATGCTATATTTTTTAGATTTCATAATTTGTAAACAAAAACGATTAAGAAAATCCTATTGACTTAAAATATTTCATCACAATTTGTCAATCAATAATTACTTTTATGCCCTCCAGGTTATCGTCTTATTAATTTTCAGATTTTGTGATCGCCACAAGATTTTTCGATTAAAAATGTTGTTGCGAAAAATTTTCCCACGTAATGGGGTACCAGAGAGGAATTTGAAATTCTAAGCTCACATGAATCACAAAAGAAAAAAGTTTAAGAATCCTGACCTTTAGTATAAAAGTATCAGACATAATGCATGGGAGCAGAGACATTCAAACAGTACCAATCTCGGTGAATTATTCATGTTAAATGCTCGCCTTCTGATTCTGCAGGAAGTTTCCGAAACCTGTTCAAGTCATTTCATGAATATTTTTGGAATTTCTTTGTAGATATTAGGAAAATCTACTTTACCAGAACAGAGGATGTTCCTTCTCCAAGTCACAAGAATTAAAGATTGTGGTATTCCAAGGGACAATCATTTTGATCTTGAATCAAGAATATATCAGACGAACATTGTCTATCTCAAATGACTTTGATAGAGACTATATGTTAGGTAAGGTTTTTATCTTTGACCGGTCTTCAAGAACATTCGATCTTTACTTAAGAGACCATAAATCAATTCGTTTAAAAGTTCTTAAAATGGATTTTATCATCTAACACGCGGTTTCGGGATGTCTCAAAAACTACACACACATCGGAAAATTCTACTTGAAAACTATTTACAACTTGCACCAAGTTTCAGAATTGAAATAATTTGAGTTTTGAGCTAAATGAAGGCCTATATTGATAAAATTCTGATGAACATATGGTTGTGGGGAAGAGGGAACGATGAATTTCTCTCACACTTACTGGATCTTACATCCATTAGGATTTCTTTTTAGGGATGTTTGAAACATGATGTTTATAAAACACGGCCAGCTGCCATCTATGGGTTGAGAGCAGTTATTGAAAGATAATACGAGTAAAAACCTGTTGACATCGTTAGTGACGTTTGCAATTCTGTTGGTTGGATTAATCAGGAGTTTCCATAATTCCTTCCGATAATTGACAAAATTTAACATATATTGATTAATTTCAGCTATGAACATTTAATGAAACAAACTCTTTTATACAAGTAGTTAGACACTTTCAATAATTAAGGTCAGCTATATTTATGCTTCGCCATAGCAATTTAAACTGTGTATATGTTATGGTTAATGTGGATAATTGGATACTGTTTATAATCACTGGCCATTATTCATAATACCCAAATAAGTCGATTACAGTGGATAATGTATGAGAATTTATCACATTAATCGGTTATTATGAATAATTACCAATGGAATTTGGTCAATGTGATTAATTACATGGACATGTGGTCTCATTTAATGAAATTCATTGGTGAATATGACCGATTAACCCTTCGGGTAAAATGACGTGTGTAGATCGTCATTGGTTTTCATGCTATCCAGCACCATGCCATGATTAAATATTACCGAAAGGTGTTAATCAAAATTATTCAAACATTCAGTGAGCAAGCGAAGTTACTAGGCTCCGGTTTCCGCTGCTAGAGAAGGTTTTTAATGTTAAAAATAATCTGCCCGGTACCTACTTTAGAAGCCAAAGGCATCGCGAGCTCGTCTGAAATTATACATTTGAAACAGAGGATAGTGCAAAGACAACCCACAAATATTAACTGTGACAGACGCAACTCAAATTTTCAAATAGAAAAAACCAAATAGATTTCATCCGAAAATAATTACATTAGCCAAACTTCATTGGTAATTATTCATAATAACCGGTTAATGCGATAAATTCTCATAAATTATCCATTTTAATCGGCTTATTTGGCTATTGTGTAAAATCGCTGGTTATTATGTATAATTACCGCTCTGATTATCCACTTTAACCGATTATCTACATTGACCGTAACAAATACATAATTTTCTGACAACCCCGTACGCCTACCACACAAAGCGGGATCGCGTATACAAATTTCGGGGTGACGATAATATTAACATCGAGAACATTTGTTGGATTCACATTATTATGATGAAAAAATATTGAGAAATGCATCATGATTTGTATTAATTAATCTTTCAAAATTAAGAAAATTAATTAAATAATTTGGTTATTATTGGTTAATTCATTTTCTCGTTTATTTTTAGTACTAATATAGTGCAGTTGGAATTGAGAAATACTTTTAAAAACTTAAGTTGCGTTTTGGGGGAAAAAGTTTTTGGTGGTCTTTCAAATGTCCTCCAAAAGTCTCTGTGTATGTAAGAGAGGAAATTTTGGAAGAAATATTTGTTATATGCATGCATTTCTGTTTGAGAAAGCTCCTTAGGGTATGAACATAGAAAATATTGTAGAATAATAATTATAAGCAGACTTTACAGACAATATCAGAACACTTGCAACGATTTTTTAAATCGTTGATCTTTGTCATTGGTTTTCCACTGCATTTTCAGATTTTTCTTACATCGTGGAGTAAATCCTATGACAAGGTAACTACAAATCAGATATTTAGAGAAAAATGTAGATAAATGTTTTTCATATAATAGATTTGATCTCTGAAGACCTGAATGAAATTAGAAACAGCACCGAGGGCTCTTTACAACAACTACCCAGTAGTAGTGTGTTTTGGAACTAGGCTAAAGGTACCTTTTCACTCTCACAACTAACCCATAATTCATCAGTTTGTAGTTGCCTAGCAATAGCATTCATCTCACGATATCATAATACACATCTTCCTATTTTAATCATTCTCATCATCTTTCAATTCACAGGTGTTTTACAGACATTTCATTAGACGAAAGTAAGAATAATCAGACTTTATTGGAATTAAATAACACATTGTGTCATAATTATGAACAGCTTTTCATGGCATTGATTTTAAGCGCGAATGCCACTTCACGTAAACAGTTTCCTCTGTTCTTCTCTCTCGAAAGCAATAAATTTTGAAGGTAAAAAAATACTACACAGGAAAACATCAATTCTCTCAAAAATCCCTGTGAGTTAAACATTATGTTTATATCCGCACACCTTTCAACCATCCCTTCCTTACATTTGCTCGTACACCAATCAAAACCCTTACGGGGATGGGAGAATGTAAAAGAGATGGAGAGGGGGTGAAGAGGGGGAGTCAGATTAAAGAATGAGAGAAGGGTGGATCTAGAGAGGAAGAAAGTTAATTCAGGCAACGTTCTCTTTTCATCTGGGTCCCCCCTCGCAGCTCTTATTCACCACTAGCGTCATCACCGACATTTTGTATGAGCAGGAAGCAATGTATAATTCCACTGGGAGTGTAGCTTAGGTGCCTCGCAAAACACGCATACAGATGTACGACAGCAAGAGGGGGTACACACCAGTATACGGGATTGGTAGCCAATACCAAGGCCTGATTGGTTGGAAAAACGTGCCCCGTGCTATTGATAGCAAGGGAAGCTGTTGGGGGGGGGGTAGAGATAAATAATATCCCATGGGGGGGAGGCCAGAGAATGTTAATATGTTCCTGCAGATTCGCCCAGTTGGCCGGTTGGTTAGCATCGTTCTAATCCAGACTTCTTTTTCAGCTTTTAGCACGCTCCCAGGGATGGTAGCCCCCCGAAGAGGGATGGTTTGTTTGTCAGGGGGGTTTTTAGTCGCTGCCGGGGACAGCGCGCATCGAGCTCATTGCTCCGGCATCCGTTTTTTGACGCTTATTCCTTGGGTACACAGAATAAATTCTCCTCCCTTTTCCGCGAGAACCACCAATTTTTACGGTTTACTTCCAAGTTTTTGCGGGCGAGCTGCGGACATAAATCAGATGTGTCATCGCGTGTGTGTTGATGGGTTTAGATGTGGATTTAAGACTAAAGCAGCTGTCTAGGATGGAGAGAATCGTTACTTATTCTTTAAATGTTCTGGAAGCAGTTAACCAAATGGTAGTTGTGTTCTAAAAATTCTTTGCTGCGAGTGGAATGTTTATTTTAAAGCAACTTCATACCCCAAGGCAATTCGATTTCAAATAAATCCGAGGGAAACTGTTTATAAAAACACGCTTTTATAAGTATGCTTCAAGGAAGAAAATTTTTTATCATTTTGTGTCTTCTTTTTAATCTTTAGTTTATAATTCACTATTATAAAAACTAGAAAACTAGACCCGTCATGGTACGGCGTGTGCAAATTGTCTCTTCATTCGAGAGATTCCCGTCAAATCTGACGTGTTTAAATAGATATATATGCGAGAGAAATGTTTAAAATTGATTGAAAACAAATAAAATAAACATATGTATTATGACAGGAGATATTTTTTTTTATTTACATATTTCTTTATTCAAAAAAACCTCTTGGTAAACAACATTCAGTGTAAAGTATTTTTCGTTGTTTAACAATTTTTCTTATACTTCAGATGTTTTTGCGTAAATTTTAACGTTGCCAAAAATTATCAAATTATATCATCAGGATTGCACTAAATAATTAGATGCATCGTGGCGTCCAAACTATATCACGCGCATGATATACCACTGACGTAATTTTACTACTTTCTATTAGAAAACGGAAATTAATTTGAAATATAGGATTAATATAATTTAAAATTTCTCGAGAACTATTGATCATGGCGAGATAAATTTTATATCAATGAATAGAAAATTTTATTTCACTATTTTAGAGCTATTAAATTTGAAATTAGAACGACAATTACTCTTTAAAATTTAAAATCACTGAAATTGAGGTTCTCTAACAATGAAATAATGCTGTTTAACATCTCGCAGTGCTATGGCGCGAGTTTTTTTATTGGTGACGTCAGAGCATTACCGAGAGATCTGGGCTATTATATTAGTAATTATGGATTCAAGAAATCTGTTCCTCTCAAATTCACCGCCAGGTGGCGCCACTCCGATGTAATCAAAATTAAATTTAACTAATTATTTAACTGATAATTAAGTTCAGAAAATATTAAAATAGTGTTTGTCATCGGCAACCCACAGGTGTACAAAATTTCAAAACTCGAGTAATAAGAAAGAGAGTGATAACAAACCGATTACAAAATCCCATCATTACAAACATGAACTAAGTCAAAATGAACGACAGTGTTTAAAAAGCTATAATACTCTATAATGCGAGACGCAAATGAGTTTAATATGCATATATGATGATCAGTTTTACATAACTCCTTCTTTCACTCCTCCATTTCTTAATGGCGCAGTTTAGCCAAAAATGGCTCTTGCGCCATTAAACCCCAAACAACCAAACCAAACTTCCATTTCTTAAACATTAAACTTTCTCCACCTCCATTGTTTTACTTTCATTAAAGTGAACCAAAATGCGAGAAATTCTGGATGATATTTTTCTGCTTAAAAAACTAAATTTATCATATTCTGTCAATTTACGTTTTATGTCATATTTATTGTGAAATAGGGTATGTCATCGAAACAGGTGAATTTAGTAATGACACTAGAGTAATAAATCTCTTACATCAACATGAAACCAATATAAACTGCAAACTCAATATTGTCCAACCACTCTTAACCGTCAACAACGGAACCCGGGAAAAGAGTTTAGGATAATCGAATATATGTCTCCAGAATTTAACCGTTTATGCATTGTGATGCCGTATATAGAAATTGCAGCACGTGAACTGCGTTTGTCATACTTTTCGATCAATCGGCTTTAAATAAATAAATTTTCGAATTTCTCTAAATAAATAACAAAATTCGTGCAGATTATTTTAAAATTGAAATGCATTCAAATAATTTTATATTTCAGAGGAACAAAATTAAGCAACATTTTAAAATTTCTATTTACCATACATTATACAGGGTGACAATTATTGAGCTATATGAAAAAAAAAAACCTGATAACTTTTGAACCGTTGTTGGCGAGTTTCAGTTAAAGGTTGGCGGTTGAAGGCAGGGCATGTTGGGAATTTTTTCTGAGCATGCGCACTCTTATTGTTGTTCATTTTTCGTTGAAAATGTCAAAATACAGCGTTTCTGAGCGTATATAGATCGTCAAGGCCTACTATTCGGGGAGTAACAGCCCGATTACGGCTCAAAGGAAATTTGAGACCGAGTACAAGCTAAAGACAACCGGTCCAAGTGTTATAGCAATTAAAAATGCGATTGAAAAGTTCGAGAGAACTGGTCGTGTCGATGTCTCGACACTTCAGCGATTTTTGCAGAATTTTGCTCTTCGTCTGCGCCACGTCATATCCATTGATGGCAAGCATATCGAACACGTCATAAACTAAATCCGGATATCTGCAGTTACTTCTAAAATTTGAATACAATTTTTGAACTCGGTAGTTTTTGTTCATGTTGCTCAATAATTGTCACCCTGTATCAAATGAAAGCAATGGGTTTCTTGGCGTGGTGGTGTCTGAATGTATGCTTGCTTACAAGATTATCGCCAGATTTTAACAAATTTACTGCGCATGCAATGAAATTTCATAATATCCCATACTGAGCGAGCTGAACATTGATTAGCAAAATTTATGAGTTTGCAATCCTTCGCCTGATTGCTTCCACGTAAATTTCTTGATTTATGTCTGCTGAAAGAGTAATTGATAATACTTCGATTTCCAGATAAGAGCAAAGAAAGAAAACAAGAGTGGTCCTTAACTTACTGAGTCTTCGGTAGTCAAAACACAAGTCTCATTTTCACATCCTGTACACTGCTGATAAACAAAAAACAGAGATTGGCTCCAAGTCTTGACGAATTATAATTACTATGGGGCGATTAATTGCTATTGTTCCATTGTACTGATAAAACTTTGTAAAGATAGTTCGCAAATCTATTTATATCTTATATTCGGCAAAAATATATATACTTTTTACTCTTTATTTCCAGCAAAGGTGCAAGATATGCCACTGGCATAAATTTGATTCCAAAATTAAAAAAATTAACATATATATCATATAAAACATTTAATATGATTATTGAAATAATCATATTAAAATTAACATAATATGATTCAAGTTAACATCAGAAAAATAATATGAGTACTGGAAAATTATCTGTATAAATTTCTCTTGCTGATTTTGAAATATTCGCGAATTAATCACTGAAATTCGCATTTTAAAATGCCTGTGTATTACCGTAGTACTAATATTCATGACGTATATGACATTTACATTCTACAGAGGGCGCCACAAACACGTTCATTTAACATTTTAATAGCAATTATCATAACTTATAAATAAAAATTTACTTTTTATTTCTTTTTAATATTAATTTAAATAATGTGATAACAAATAAAATTATCTGTTTATTTGGAGAAATCTAAAAACTAAAAGTATTGCTAATATGATAGGAATTACGTTTGTAAATCCTGATCTTATTTTTATTATCATTGATTCTAGACTTCCATAAACCGAAGCTAAAAATCAGTTGTTAATTTTGCTTTATATGAGAATAACATTAAAATGGAATAATATTATATGGAATAATATAAAAATAATATTAAAATTCAAACGAATGCGGAAATTTAACTTTCGAATGCATTGCACATTTTCTAATAGGTAAAAAGACGTGATGTCAGAGCGTAAAATAATGTGCAAAAACGTAGCAAAACATGTAATCGTCTTGTTTGACAGAGAACTCAAAAATTAAATAAGTAATATTTTTTATATTAATATAATGATAAAGATTTTTATTTGTTAAATATTAATAAAAGCGAGTAGAATTTTATGCAATAATACTGCTGAGAAAAAAATCATTACACTAGAATTGCAAATATAATTTAAACCTTTTCACTCGGAAAAGTAATTAGTTAAAATACAAAGGTTCATTTTACTGTTTCGAGAAGTAAAAAATATTATTGTATTGGTTGATTTCCTCCGAAAAGTTAATATGCGACTCCCGACTCCCTACAACTCTGAAGGTAATTGTTTTTAATGCTATTAATATAAAGAAACGTCAAATGGACCAAATAGAATGGTACCAGGGAGGAGACATCTGAGTGTAAAGGGTTAATCATTTGCTTCTGATAAAAGTTTTTAAAAAAAATATAATTCTGTAATAAACTCTCTAAATAAGCCAATAGTTGTCTTCACTCCTCCTTTAATTCTTAGATTTTCCTCCAAATCAGAAAAGGTGGAAAACCTATTGTTTTCAACAACTCTCATTTAAGGAAAAGCCTATTAGGATACGAAGCATGGGTAGCCTATGGAAGATCCATTCCTACTCGATTCAACCGAAATATTGTATTATTTTGTTGTAAGTTTGTTAAATAAACTAATCATTGCCTTTATGTTCTCTGCAGACATATTCCAAGTCACCGTCTTGGTAGATCACTTCTGTAGCAATTTGTCTCGTGCAAGAAAAAAAACAAAACATATCAGGATCCAAAGCAAAGGCAATCTATGAAATGGTTATCAAATTTAATACAAACGTAGTAAATTTACTGTAAATTTGCTAAATAATTCACTGTTATTTTTCTCTACAGACCTTCGCCCAAGTCAGAATTGTTGGCAGAACGCTTAATTCACAATTATTCTCATTTCACTATATGTCATTCTGGAAAAGGGAAGCAAAAATAGTGTCCAGAAAGTCCATCAGATTTAGACCAAACGAAATACTCCCTCATCCAATTTTAAGTATCAGATTTGCATCTTTTCTTCCAAAATAAGAATAAAAAAGGAAGTCAAATTTCGGAAAACTCTGTTTAGATAGTTGATCATGCATCTTTTAACATATGAAGTGCAACTGCCACATTTATTAAATGAAAATGGCAAAAACAAAATGGCAAAGGCAAAATTTTGTATTCTCAGTTCTCGAAAAAGTTTATTTACAAACAGGGAAATTTTTGTAACGTTACTTGTGTAAACAATGAAAAATGTAAGAAGAAATGAAGCAACTACAATTGAAAACAGCAAAAGCAGTTAGGAAAGAAATATCAATTCCCTTAACAATATCTTGTGATTTCAACATGGTGTCGAAGACACAATCTGCCAATGGTATATATAATTATCTGGTCTAATAGGCATTAAAGACCACTGAGTTCAGTTTTGTATGTTTCCATACATTTCCAAATAAATGAATAATGGACCCCATGAATTTTAAAATTAGTATTTTTAATTTTGGACTAGAAAAGAATGGCAAGTTGGGCAACTGTAGTTGACTTCA
>BGPR01004784.1:36032-56883 GCA_013235015.1 Araneus ventricosus
CAACGTTCAGTTATATTTACGACCCGTTTTGAAACAATACGAAGGTTAATTTGTGACAGACTTGTAATATTGAACGGCTGTCATATGACAATGACATCATCTCTTTCCTACATCCACTTTCATCAGTGGGATGACATTTGACTTCCGTCATCAGAAATAGCATGCACCTGGCCCGTATACACGAAAGACCAATTGGGAAAACAGGTTTCGAGCCTGGAGTCGTCCTGTCCCAAGGCCGAGATTTTACAACCAAGCCATCGTGACCTGCCAAGGAGTAAATAGGACACCTGAGCAATCTTCTCACTTTCCTAATTTCCACACCATACAAACACGAGGCCGTTGTTTTGGGTACTATAATTCCAGTTTATATATGCCTAAGATCTTCGCAATAATTATTTAGAAAATTTGCGAATTTATGTCTCTTGGAGAGAGAAGGAGACTGCTAATGGTGGAGATTTTCTTTCTCTTCGTTTCCCATCATTTTTCTCTTCATCTCTTATTCTATAAATGTTCAGCAATAAGAGATTTCTTACAGCAAAATAACGCACTGTTAATAGCAAAGCTTAGTGCCCCACTCTGTGCTCTTACATCCTACATCTTATGTTTACAGAGTTGGAGCACCAGTGGGCGGATCGTCAGCTTTGGAACAAGCAGTGCTGCAACAGTTGTGTAGACCTAAGTTATAAGAAATTTTGTGCCGATTACTTTGGTATATAATGACGATATATTGAAAATTGTTAGTTTTTTAGTTATAAGCAATAAACTGGGACAATTTTTTTCATGTTTCTTGGCTATAACTAAAATTCCAATAAAATTTTTTGTTGACAAACCTCAGATTTATAATCAGGACCCCAAAAAACATAAAGGAGCATAAAATTGCAACTCTTCAAGAATTAGATTTTAAAAAACTACTTAATAATTGGACTAGTGAGAAAAAGCGAAAAACAGCCTAATGCGGTAGTCCTGCCAATCGAGAGCTGAGGAAAACGCAGCTCAAAGACATCTAATTTCAATGGGAGAAAGGGTTGCTTTTTTCTCCCGAGTGAGCTCTCCGCGTTGCTGAGTGAGCGAATTTAAGTCCTTAGGAGGGGCAAAACTCTTCAGCTTCGGTCTGTCTCCCTCTTAATTTTTGATTGATTTTCCGTCTTCCTTTTACGTTTTTAATTACTTTTTTGCCATTTTCGTTGATCACTGAACTCTCAAAGTGGAAAAGTAAGCCAATTAGAATTAAAACGAAAATACAAGCTTTTAAAATAATTTCAGGGGAACTGCAGCTCTAATGGACGAGCCGTCAGTGTGGAGCACTGAGAAATTTTTCAATGATACACAGCAAAAAAAAATTGACATTAAAAATTATTTCGTACAGTCGTCCATAATGTGACTGCATTTTTAGAAATTAAGACTGCGCTTTAAAAAAGCCAGTCATTAAGAGAGAAAAGAGATCTTGAGAAGAAAACGAGGGTCTAGTAAATGTGGTTTATATAATTTAATTAAATAATATCTTAAACATTTAATGAATTCTGCACAAACTAAAAAATATTTTTAAAAAAATATAATAAGTCAAATTTCAATTTTTCATTTTCAGTCAAAAGTTGAAGACTATGAGTCCCAATAAGGTGTTTCTTGGAATTTTTATAGGAAAGGCGTTAAGTTTAAAGTTAATGCAACAGTCAATCTGAGTTGAAAAAAATTGACCGTAAAACGAGGGGAATGCAGAATGAACCGAAGAATAACTTCGTACGTTTTGAAAAACTATCTGAGAAATGTTAAATAATTCTTAAAATCTATGAATTATATCGCAAAATACTTTTTGCTATTCTTAGAGTAAATATCAAAAATGGAGTTATTAAATGAAGATTTTTTTTGAAATACTTATTAAATATCTTGTTAGAAGTTAAAGTTCTGAGCAATTTCTAGACTATTCAGGAGTAAACATATATTTAATTTTTCTAATAGTAAAATTTAAAAAAAGTATGAAACTAAACTAAAAGACCTAAAAAATACAAAATAGAGCTGACATTGTCTTCCTTTTTTTCTCCTGCTTAAAATAAAAAACGATATTAAATACTTCTTCAAGTCTGTTAAAACCCAAACTGTAAAGAAGATATCCTAAAGTCCTTACCTATAACGCCACTGCCAAGAAAATCGATTATTTGCCACCATACAACCAACATCATCTAACTACAAACAACAATCGAATTCCATCACTTACCTCCCAATTTTTCTCATCACGGGACACCCTAAAATAAACTTCCACTTAATATTTATCTTAAAACAAAAATCTTCCCACCTCCTCCATGACCGACCAGGCCATCGTCCGGCGAAATCTTTTTACGATGGCCATAAAAGCCGGATTAAACCGGTCACAGCAGACGAAGGGGGGGAGGAAAGTCCAAAGAGAAAGAAAAATCTGCTCCACGTATATAGATCACGTAAGAAATTGTTTATCCGCGGTAGCATAAGTAATAAAGGATAAAATACACTGTTATGTCCCACTTACATAAACCCCGGCAGTTCGTCACTTGTAAAACGGACTCCCCTCTTGAAGAGATAGAGCGATAAAAAGACGTTCAGAATGGACAATCCATTCTGATTACTCGGTCCCCCAGCGCAATTCGCTCCTTTTTAGCTTCCACCGCAGCCGCGGGTATAAATCCTAAATATGGAAGGACCCTCTAACTTCTCATCAGCCGCAGCGGAGTGGGGGATTTCGCACAAAATGAAACGGAGATGCACCCAGTGGTCGGCTATGTTTTCATCAGAAGGGGATCTGCATGGATAATAAGATGTTATCGCCGACTAGAGTTTTGCAGGCCTCTTTTTCTCGTATGTTACTTTGACGAAAAAATTCTAAAAGCAAGCATGTCAGTCTACAAGTACTTTCAGGGTCTAAATAAGATGTTGGTAATGAATGCAACAATCTCATTTACCATCAGTCTTAACTTTTTCACATACAAGTATAGAGTAGTCATGACAGTCTGCGAGTACTTTTAGGCTCTAAATAAGATGTTGGTAATGAATACAGCAATCTCATTTACCATCATTTTTAACTTTTTCTTATACAAGTATAGAGTCGTCAGTAGATATACATTTCTATACCTTAGGCCAAAGCTCTTAACTCTGCGCCCTCTTCCCTCATGCATTTCTCCACAACTATAGAGATAGGCGACGTAAATGTGCCTCCAGTTCATTTAATGTGTATGGATGTGCTTAAAAACAGTGTTTTGTCTGGTCTTTTAAAAATAATACTGAAATTTGTAAATGTTTTATTGCAATTTCTTTTATATTTGCCCCCTAGGCCATGACCTAAGTTGGCGCTATGTGATATCTAGCACTGAGAGTAGTATTTCGTAGACAAAGAGAAAGCACTGAAGTCTTCTATGAATTCGACGCCGAGATTTTGTTGAATCCTAGTTGCTTAGATCTCCCTATTTTCAGAAAATGAGAAAAGTGTTTGCCAGTCTGTCTGTGAACACGATAACTCGAAAATAGGTGAATGAAATTTGGTATGCGATCTTAATAACAAATTTTATATCTGTGTTAAATTTTGTCTGTCTTTTCGTGTGCATGCGATCACGATTACTGAAAAACGCAATAAGCTAGATGAATGCATTTTGTATTGTATGCATTATGTGCTCTTACGCTACATACATGAAACACATGAAAAATAGACAAAAAAGTTTGTACAAATTTTAGTCTCTTTCGAAGCGAAAATTTTATTTATAAATTGATAATATAAAATTTGACACTTACGGGAGGCCTTCTTAACTGCAAGGCCTAGGACGGAATTCACAATTCTGAACCGTGCTTAGTGGATACTAAATCAGTAAGACGCGTGATCTGGAAATCTACCTTCTCATTTCAAACCAGGAGCGTGACGTTTGATCTGAGACTATATTTAACATGAACCATACTATATACCAAAAGGATCTAGGTTGAGATCAGAATTTGGACCACCAAAAGAGGTTGTGAAATTGGATCAGGTCTTGAAATATTTTTCTAGAAGAGACGAACTATTAAGAGAAGAGAATGCTTTCATTTAAAATACTACATGATTATTGGCTGACAACATTATCAAAAACTTTTCATATAGAACCAATTTCTACTTTTTGAAAAACTATCCAGCGTCTTTCGTTGTTTGAGAAATACCCATTTTTTACAATATTTTTTCAATTAGACCAGTTTGAATCTATTTCTACGTGTTTTTTTTTTTATAATATAGCTGGATTCAAAAAAGCAAAGAAGATGGAAAAGCAGTTAAAATTTTTCAGTTAATGCAAAAATTTAGCGGTAGTTTTTTCAGGGGATACATTCTTTTGAATTTTCTTAATGTATATTCACTTTACATTTTAAATGAAATAACTTTTTTATATTTGTTTAGTTATACTTTAAGTTTTTTTTGTGTGTGTGGTTATGGTTTCTCTGCGAATTGGTCTGTATTTGGTTTACATTTCTCATTGTATGTATCTCTGTCTGTCTAATACCATATATTATTATTTCTGTTGATTGTATTTTTATTATGCATATATTTTGTATTTTGCGTATGCGTATACAATATATCATTTTTGTACTCTTCTCCATCGACCGTTAAAACGCTCCATACCCTATTTGTGAGTGGTTCGGCCTGGATTATAAATAAATAAATATAACATAACTGGCGCTGCTTCAAGATTAAAGAAAGAAAACTTTAAAATTTTTTTCAAATCGAAACCTTTTTGCTCCAATAAGTTTTTAGTGCTTTCATGTAAGCATATACAGGGTTCCCACTTATATCCGTTACACCCCCCCTTAACTTCTAAACGGTGACAGCTTGGGCCATAAAGTTGGTGTCTAGGTATATTAAAAAGGCTATGCGCTACTCGATGAGACAACTTACAACGCCATCTGTCGGCAAATTTTGGAATTAGTAGTCCTATCTCGTAAACGGTAAAAGATACGAGAAAAAGCAAATTAGAATGTTGTAGAGCACTCTCGATTTAGTCCGAAAAGATACCTTGCCCACATTAATACTCAAAACAGAATGTAAGAAATGAACATTTGTTTGATTGTGGTTTTCAACACTATGGCGTCGTGAAACGCGAGCGAAGCGAGAAATCCAGTCCAGAGTGTAAATGTGTATAGTGGCTTATGGAGAGCATT
Organism: Araneus ventricosus; assembly: GCA_013235015.1. Classification (NCBI taxonomy): domain Eukaryota; kingdom Metazoa; phylum Arthropoda; class Arachnida; order Araneae; family Araneidae; genus Araneus; species Araneus ventricosus. The sequence continues at coordinate 41,172 of BGPR01004784.1, forward strand.
TTGAGCAATACAAATAAATGATCCAGAAGACAGGGACGTGTCTCAGTTTCTTCCTTCCACTCTTTATGACATGGCAATTTTCGAAATCGTGACCAAACAAATTTTCATTTTTTGCATTCTGTTTTGAGTATTTATGTGCGCACGGTATCTTTTCAGACTAAATCGAGAATGCTTTACAACTTTCTAATTGACTTTTTTCTCGTATCTTTCACCGTTTACGAGATAGGACCGCTAATTCCAAAATTTGCCGCCAGATGGCGTTGTAAGATGTCTCATCGAGTAGCGCATAGCCTTTGTACTATACCTAGATACCAACTTTATGGCCTAAGCTGTCACCGTTTAGAAGTTAAGGGGGTGTAACGGATATAAGTGGGAACCCTGTATATAAAAAAATCACGATAGATTTCTTGATAATGCTTTTTAAAATTTATTTTAAAGAAAGTGGCATAATCACAAATATCAAAGGCATACCCATTATTTTCATGAAATGATTCCATCTTGGGATGAAGACGTCTATTTTAAGAAGTTCTGCTTTAGAGTGATAACTGTAAGTAAAATCAATTTTAGGGTGGATTTTCACAACAACTTTGATAAGGGTTTGTCCCCAAGGTAGTGTTGTTAATAAATAAGGATGAACAGATTTTTTTCCACTAACCGTTCCTCTATAATTAACCTTCCATCGGACGCATCTAATCTGTGAGATGAAGCACCCATATTTTTTTGTGCCTAAGTGCGTGTTTTATCGAGAAAGTTGTGGGACTTCTAGAAGCTTCCTGGCTCTCTACCACTCGCACTAGGGTGTCGCGGTTTTGTCTCTAGTGCTCTTTTGATGTATGTGAGCGGCACGTTAATCTGATAGATGAGTTGCGCCCGATTGAGTTCATATTTTTGATTTTCCAAATTTTTCTAAAGGTTTCTTTTTATATACCTGCAAAAGTTTGTATCCCCAGCCCCTAATTCGATGATATTGATTATTATTTCCAATATATTCTTTCAAAAATGTCGAATTATTTGAGGCTTTCCGACGACAACAGTTGTCACCGCTAAAAAACCTTACGGGAAAACAAACATTAACTCCCTCCTGAATTCACGAATATTTTGTTAAATGAAATTGCAAAGAAATACAAAAAAGTTATTTAAAAACGCAAATATAGTTTTGCATGAGTGAAGAATTCAGTTTCTTAAGCTTTTCTTTTAGCCTAATAAAAAATTTAGCTTTTAATCTCACAGTTGAGTTCCTCCCGATCGTGTTAGCGTTTGTATTCCGCCCTACCGAAGGTTAAGTTCTTGCTGCATCGCAAAGAAGCCCAAACAAGACGAAATGAATATAACATAACTTGAAAACTTTAAGACTCTAGTTTCTTTTGGATTTTATTAAGGATTTTTGCCTCTTGATTTTTCAAAATGTTTCTCGTTTTGCGCTTGGACAGAATTCAGGCCACAAAGGGTATCTTTTTGATTTATAATCTTACCCTTGACAGAAAATTTTGTCCATTTTAGAACTCCTATATGGTGAGTGGTCTTCGAAAAAGTTCGTCATACGAGTTCTTATTCATTCCTTCCATTTTGAATAAATTCTTTTACATTCTAAATTCTATTTTATGTGTTTTAAATATTAATCGTTGTAATTTTTGTTGATGCAATCACTTGATGCTGTTGCGTTGAGCACGCAAAAAGGTGTATTGTTATCGTTTTTTGTTTAAATCTTCTGTTTCGTTTACATACTTTTTCTTTTTTACCTTTTAACTTATATTTCTATTATTTATAACTTTAAAAGTATGATAAGGAGGCTAGTCTTGACATAAATCTTATTACTTCTAAAAAATAATAATTTCTTAATTTCAAGCTATTTACCGAAAGAGAAAAGGTACAATTTCTCCTATAGTGGAAAAAATAAGAAAGTTTTGAGATAAAGACACCATTAAAAATAGTAGTAAAAAATATTTTGACTAAAAATATTAATACCATTAAAGTATATAAATTAGGCTCGTGCAAATTAAAGAAACCTCCTTCGAGAGGTAGTCTGATTGCGAAAAGTTTTATATATTCATAGCAAGTTTGCAATTTCAATGATAATTTTTTGAAGAAGGAATTAAAGCAAACGTAGTCTAGAATTAGAAAATAAAAAAAAGTATATTTGCAGTTTTGATGTGAATTCCCTTTAATTACATGGTTTCCCCGTGAAAATTTCTCTTTATTTATTTATTTTTTTACTCAAACTTGTCACAGGCAATGATTTTATCTTTGTTCAACTTAAAAAACTTACAATAAGTAAGGAAAAAATTGTTTATTTTGAATTGTTATTTCTGCAATCAAATTAGACTGTCTGTTCAGTTTAATTATGGAATGCCTTCGGCACTGAATCTATCTGAGCCTTAATTATTACTTATTTGAGAGATAAATTTATTTGAAAAGTAGTTTTAACTTCTTTTATCTGTTTCTTACCTATCATACGATTCTCTCCTTTTGAAGCTACAATTCATCTTTTAAAGTAGAGAAAACATACATTATCATGCACTTAATTAGAAACATAAAAAGAAGCCGAAAATTTCCGAAATTTAAACAACGTTTTTAGAGTTATTCTAAGAAAAAGAATCAAGCCACAAACAAAACCAGAGTTGTTTACAATCCCTATTCTTCATTCAAATTTCAATCAATTTTAAAATCTTATCAATATTAGAAAGATTGATATGTTTAACTTTTCAAAATGTCTTAGAAAAATTGTTTTACGAATTTACGTGAGCGATAATTTCTTGTCAATAAGTTCTAATTGTTTTGTAAAATATACAAAAATGTACGAAGCCCTAAATTTTTTTGAGTACCATCATAATCAAGACATGCATTTCAACATTGCGCCTTGCATTTACAGCAAGTTATCGAAAAATTTTAAAATTCAAGTTATTAAAAAATAAATATCTATAATTCTTACAATTTTTTGTGAGGATTTTTGAATCCTTATTTAAAATATCCACGGTTGGAATTCGAAAAATCTCAGCAAATATAATTTTATTTATTTTTCTTTTGTTGAACATTCTTTTATTGATATTATTGTTACTTGTGATTATTATATGTTCGTCTTTTGAAATTATTCTTGGCTTCATTTTTTGAACTGCTAGAAGATTGCAAATGCTAGAAGATTTACTGATGAATCAGCATTCTTAGCAATGCTCTAGAATATAAGTAACAGTTTTAAAGCAATTTTATTTTAAATCTACTCTTTATGTATAAAAAGATAAGTTTCAGCTCCTCTTCATAATAGAAACAATTACTTCGATAAGATCAATCATTTAATAGATGAAACTACTTGTTTTTATTTGTTTCCATAAATTGTATTCATGTGTATAAACAGTAAGATTTGTTTGGATTTATCGCTTTCATATCGTAATGCATTCCTTCTGTTGGAAAAATTAAATGTTTCGCTTAATTTATGCATTAAGTTGTAAATTTATTTATTTGTAAATTATTTGTTTTTTTGCATGTTTGGAAAAAAATCTCACGAAGCATTAAAATTATCAGATGTCAATTTATTAAGATAGAAATACAACAAAACTGAAGGAAAAAATGTATTAATAACTTTTTGTAGTCTCTAGTCTGGCGTTTCATTAAAAAACACGTGAAAGTTCTGCACAGAACTATTCCATGTGTCTAAATTTACAGAACTTATACCACAACTCCTCGATAAAAGTGTGACGCAGTCTTAATAGACAAAATTATCTTTGATGATACACAGGGCCATTTCTATCAAAGGGCGTGATTTGTGATAATGGACATGTCAATGATAGGGCGAGTGTGTTATTACAACAATAACTTCATTGCTTTTCTGCCATGGCCACAAAGTGATAAATATAACAAATATGGATGGCAAAGGTATTTTATTGAAATTTCATGGTAACTTGACATTTAATGTTGGTATCAAATATTATTATCAAATAGAAATAGATGATAGTTTATATCGCCGGCCTTAACCTTGGAGGTTTCAAATTCTTTTACTTGATTATTCTTAGACAAAAATTGTGCAACTGGATAGGAAAATTCCTTAAAAACCGCAATTTTAAATAAAATTGGAGGAAAAAAATATACGCTGTTCCTCTCCGACTGTGCTGATGAGATAAAAAAATAATTGGGGTGGAGAAGGGGGAATCCATTCCTCTGCCTGCTTGTGGAAAATATAAATTTATTTTAGTTACTTAAGCATAAGGAATTTTCTATGTTTTAGTATGGTATGCAACTCTTATACTTGAGATGTTTGTGGATTTCTTGCAATTTTTGTATCGGATTGTAATGCTTATAAATAACTGAATTTTAGCTTCGTAGTTTAAAAATATGACAATTCGATGCACATCTAACGCCAGGTCACTACAATCAAGAAGTTAAGATTTGTGGCCGAAAAAAAGATTTGCATACACAAACGAAAGCACGGAATTTTTCTCCAACTGCAAAAGAACTGTAAACGAAAAAGAGCTCTAGAAACACAGATATATATTTTTAATAGGAAAATGTATTTTATATCTGACAATATTTTTGAATTTTTAAAAAGAATTTATAAAGTTTAATTTATTTTCTTTATTGCGATTATAGCATTCTTCGAATTCGACCATTTAGAACTAAGCTATATGCTCTTTGCAATCTTCCATCCATTATTTTATAAACGAATACTTTTTACCGAACTATCGTGAATATTAAACAGGATTGTCAATCAATTTTAACATCTAATATTACTAACATAAATGAATAAAAAGGCATTGACTTTATGCATTATAAGTTAACACTTTGACTACCTAACGGGACATACACACCCTACTCACATTTTAAAATTACCACCGGGATAAAAATTGCTTTGAAACTCATTGTAATAAATCCCAGTTGTAGAACAAGAACATTTGTGCACATTTCATCTGTAATCACCTAGATGGTACACCCTATTTTCCCTCTAAGAGCCATTGCTTAACGAAGAGTTTTTTTCTTTTGTGTGCGTATGTTCGATAGTTTTGATCTACTGGTAAGCAAATCGCATTTTTCTCAATAATATTGATGAAATATTGTAAATATATAAATAAGTTTTCGCAATAACTAATAATAATCATGATTCTTCGTTACGGGACTGTTATGTCCCAGCCTTTGGTGCAATTGATGAATTATTGTAAACTAATAATAATCATGATTCTTGGTTACGGGACTGTTATGTCCCAGCCTTTGGTACAAAGTCCCCGCGAAATAATAATAATAATGGAAAAAACTTCAAACAATCAATTTGGCTTATTCGGAGCCTATTACCTTCATTCTCATAGGATAAAAAATAATAATAAAATAAATTCCACATATAAAATTGGATAAATAAAAAAAATCGTAGTCACACAAAGTGTTAAATAATTCCAAATCAATACAGTAAAAAAAATTTCAGGCTGTTTTAGCATAACTTGGCCTTAAATCCAAACAAACCATTGCTATTTCTTTCTCATTCTGCAGCAGATATTACCTCCTCCAATCCCAACCTCCATTTGCGGGCATCTCCCTGCGTGCCCGGCCCCCAGCAAAAACGCGTTGCGGCAACACCGCTTTCCCACTTGTCCGACACAGAATGGGACACAACGTCCCGATGTATACGCCGACGAGGAACCGTTACTTTTTATGGCCGTTCTTGCTCCTTAAATCAAAGCGATATTAGATCTGGGCTTGCCGACGCCATTAGTGCAATGGCCATTCGGACGTCTCACCGTGTTCCGAACCGCCCCCGCCTCGCGCCTCCAAATTGTCGCCTCTTCCTCCTCAAAGGGCCCTGGCTCGCCGCCCTCGCAGGAAGAGTGGTCTAAAACGAACAGTGCACTTCCAGACACATATTTTCAGACTTTTAAGATGGTTACATTGTATTAGTTCAGGTTTGTCAATGGTAACTAATTCATCCAATCCTGAGGATTTTTTTTCATAAAGGTGGACGAACTGTACTATCAATCGCCTAAAAATCACAGCTGATTTAAAGTAAGATATCCTTAGAATATTTACTGCGGGTATGTAGCAATTATCTATCAAATTTGGTACTCATTTTAGACCATTTCAGGATTGGACAATACCTACAATGAAATTATTTATTGGTTGGTAACGCCGGTCAAACTGTGTAGTCAATCGCATAAAAAAGGGATATTTACAGATTAAACCTGGAATTTATCAATCAAATTTGTTACTCTTTGTATTTTGGTGAACATTTCAAGATTACTCAATACATATAGCAGAAAGATGCGGAATTGCAATCAAAAGTTTGAAATGCGGATGGTTAAAATGGTGCCCGAAGCAATTGTTGAAATTCATTTCCATTTATTTTTCCTCGGATGTCATAGGAAATTCAAAAGCAGACCTAATGTTTCTTCACGGAATTCAGTTGGAAGCTAATTACAAATGATTTTAAAAAATTCCTGAAAATAAAAAAGGCAGTACTTCAAATGCATCTTAGCCAAAAATTTGAACAATAAGTTATTTCAGTTGAACTTGTAATGAAAAAATTATAGATTGACATTATTTTTAACAGAAATTCAAATTTAATGACAGAGAGTAAAGGTGATTTAAAAATTAAAGGGTATGTTTTAATTGGACACAGTAAAAAAAGCATTTGGCTTGGTAGACAAGCACAATATTTCAGAATTTAATAAAATTACAATAATTAGTGATAGCATTGCACATACCAAAAAACTTTTGCGCATTGATAGCTTGAATTTTTTTTCACAATAGAACATCCAAACAACAACTAAGTGGAGAGCTGAAGGGATCCGGTAATACAATGTCATTCTAATGATTTAAACTTTGATTAGATAATATGATCACATCACTGGCAGATTTGGTAAGTATTTATATTTTTTCATTCAGAAGTTGATTACAAATGGGTGAAATCTACATCTTCGAAAAAATGTTAATATTGATGAAGAAGATGAAAAACCGCACCATGTGTATTTTTCCTAAAATATCCTTCAGAAATTCTTAATTTCGTACCGTCTTTACTTCCTAAAATATCCTTCAGGAATTCTTAATTTCGTACTGTCTTTACTTCCTAAAATATCCTTCAGAAATTATTAATTTCGTACTGTCTTTACTTCCTAAAATATCCTTCAGAAATTCTTAATTCCGTACTGTCTTTGCTTCCTAAAATATCCTTCAGAAATTCTTAATTTAGTACTGTCCTTACTTCCTTTATTTCTTAATTACATCTAATAGAATCGCAAATTTAAAATTCTAAGGTTGGCCTGAAAACTCCAAAAATCTTTTTTATGACCGGAAAAAATACTTGTTTTTGTAATTTCTCAACGCTAACGCTGTGTCACACTGCATATTAAGAGTGCACAGACTTCTCAAACCGTGTTGTCAAAATTCACAGGGAAATGAATGAACAACGTACACCACTTTCCCAAGCAGCACTTTCTTCACAATCTTAATGCCGGAACACTCATGAACATGAGATAAAGTGTAAAAGCTGCCGTTTTTACCCAGAGATTGAAAATTTCTTTTATTTGGCCTCTCTTTAAGTTAATGGGAAATAATGTCGATAGCAACTCGACGTGGGGAAGCCATTTTCCAGAGGGCGTGGGGGAGATTTCCACGTGTGTTCATGACTTGGCCCGTTATATATATATACCCAATAACAGTCTTGCCGTGTTTGGAGGTTGTTTATACTTATGGGAGGTGCTTTTAAGTCGTATACAAAACGGCGACTTTAGTGCCGAAATGGAATTTGAGATGTTTACGGGGAATTTTTACATGAAAAAAAGGTGCCAAACAGGATTTTCGTGGAAGTTATTCTAAATCAAAGTTCCGGCTATACACGGGTAAGCTCTTTGGCATTTTGCGGCAGCTGAAGCAAGTGAAATATGTAAAATAACGATATTAGGTTTTATGTCTTTACTTTGCGTGTCTAACACGTTCGGCTTGTTTTCTTCATAAAAATATGAGAGCACTCCCCTTTCTGGAAGGTGTTCTTTTGATTTATATTCCTCTTAAGCGGTTGGAAGCAAAATTTTAAGAACTTTGGTGAGTATTTGAGAATATAGTTTGGCTCTTATGTAAAGTATTTATAATAACTTTAACTTTAAAGGAGGTGTTTTTTTATTAAATATTTTCGCTAACATATAGATGTTTAAAAATACGTGCCATGAGTTTTCTTGAAATAGAGGAAAATGTTTTAAAATGCAAGTGTGAATTAAAATGATGGTTTTCATAAAGGGTTCTTAACCTTATCTTTTTCATTCGCAGCAACATTTCAGCTGAAATAATATTTTTCGCCTAAATATGTGAGTGAAATATTGCTGTACATTTAAGTATGAAAAAGACAGCGAAATATAAAACAGAGAGAAATTTTGTGAAATATATTTATTTGTGAAATTTTAATGAAATGTTCCGAACAAAATGTCCTTTTGATATGTTTTTGTTTAGTTAAATTGAAGAATCTGACAGTTTAAAATAGTTACATTAGAGCCTCTTTAGAATAAAACAAAGGCTATATTGTGAAGGACCTCATAATTTTGAGCCGTGGTCAAATGATAAGGAAGACAGCCGAGATAGTACCCTCTCTCCCAATTCCACTCCACACCAGCAGAAGGATGTTTGACTGTCAAGGTCAGAATCAACGTTTACCGGGCATACGTACACGGGAGATCCTCAGTGGAACCACCCTTCGAACCTGGAACAATACCATTCTTGATGTAGCCGAGACCTTATCATCAAACCGCCGCAGCTTGAAGAAGCTGACAGAGGCACTTATTGTCAATGTTCTCAGGATCCCACTTAGGGTAAAGATCAAAAGTTTCAAACGAACTGGTGTATATTCATTGTCCTTTGAATACGTATAATGTACAAAATATTGCATATTTAATATTCTTCCAAAATTTACTGGAAGGAAATTCTTTCCCAGAATTGATTGAAATATGACTTTCATAAATAATAATCCAGTGGTAGACAAAATTCATACAAGATTCGAAAACAATTAAACCATCATGACTCAACATAACGCTACTATTGATGTTTGTTATCCTCCTGTCACCAGTTGCCCAGCAATGACTAGACGTCCAAATCTGAAATAATTTTCTTTAATTTCGATTTTGAAGTTCTCGACAATTATGTTCAAGCTTAAAATTAATTCATTCATCATGATAGGACATTTTCATGGATATTCTTTGAGAATTTTTTTAATACATTTTATGCATGTCTTGAACAAATTTAATGAAATTAGTTTCTGAAAACAAACTTTTAAATGTACTAAAAAGTACGAAATTTTTCTATTTTAATTAAATTTTTCTTTTTAGCCTTTAATTTTTAATTCATTGTTATAAATATCATAAATAAGATATTGAAACACATTTTTGTATATACCAGATGGCGCCACGTGTATTGAATCAAAATTTAATTTAATTAATATTTAACCCATTCTTTGTCGGATTTATTTTCGAATCTCTGAGAAAATGATTATGTTTTCCATTCAAGGCGGGAAATCATACCGCGAAAACATGAAGAAAGTATGACGATTTGCGCCATTTCTTAGCAATATTCAGAAATACAAAAAATAATCGCGGAATATAACGATAGCGACGAATTCACTTTTAAGGATGCGGCTTTTCTCTTCATCGCATGACATGCGAAGCCCACAAATAAGGGGTTAAATTTAATTTAATTTAGTTAAATCATAATTAAGTTCTGAAAAAATTAAAATATTGTATTGTCATATGAAAGACACAACTGTACCGAAATTCAAGATAGGAAGTGAGTGAAACTACATCAGAAAGTGAATGAAAAATCGATTACCAAATTCCACTTTTACGAACATGAAATGATGCAAATGATTCTGCGTAATTTAACAATATCAAGAAGCGAAAATAATAAAAATAACCTACTTTAAATATTTTAATTAAACTTTCCAAATAACATCTTTAAGATAAATGCACTTTTATTTACCTTTATTTAATGCTTTGACTTATTCCTCTTATTCTTATTTTCCTCTAATTTTTAAAATTCAATGCATTTCATTTCCAGATCCAAGCAATTTCTTTTATATATAATTTTGCCTATTGTTCCATTATAACTTTTTACTACAAAAATATAAAAATTTTAAATTTTTGCCTCAACTCTATGAGACCTAATCCGCCTCAAATTGCCCCATTCGGCAGAGACCGGAATCGGGGGATTTCGGGCGACTGAGTGAATTTTACGGGAGAAAAGAGGTTCCTTTCTTTGTTGACAATTGATTACCCAAACTTGGGTGTCGTCCTCCTGGAATTTCTGTAAAGAAAGGAAGGATTTCATTCTGTTTTCGTGAACGAAAATTTACTTCAGTTATTGAGGTACTGGAATTCTGACTTTCAGAGAGTTGAACTTATACAGATCATTTTAACTTTAACTGTTTACAACAATATATTTTCATAGTTTTACTAAAGTTTGGCGCAGCATAACCACACACACACACACACACACACACACACACACAGACCTTCCGTCAGAAAACATCAAACAAATAAAACCAGGCTTATAAGTATTTTAATTTTTTACGCTTATGTACACTTCAGATAAAAGACAAAAATCATGCAAAGAATGGTTTGAAAACAAATTTTTCTGAATAAACACAGGCCGAAAATTGAAAAGTTTTTTTAGCGTAGGACTACGTTCCTCCCATTGGGGTCTCAGGAAGGAATTTGATTCACACGCCAGAACGCCACAAAAAACGTTGTATGGGAGATCCTCTATATCTCGGTAACTACATATGTTATAAACATAACTAATGTCTCATTTCAGATATAAAGGGTAACAACAGAAGTTACAAAAAAAAAAAAATTGAAAATCGGAATTTTAGTTCAGCGACTGCTGAGTCACAAAGTTGGTAAGAAATAATCATGAATTGGTGACGTCACACGCATGAGGTGCGCGCGCACAATTGGCTGATGCTTTCGCTTGCCACGTTTTCGCGAGCGAGATTTCGCGATTGAGTTGAAAATTTTGTTTCGAGAAACAAAAGAGAATCACGAGTGACTTCGAGAAGCAAAAAAGAAAGACGAGTACGAGAAACAAAAGTATATCGCCAGTAACGAAGAGAATCCGAGAAGCTTCGAGAAACAGAAGAGAATCGCGAGTAACAAAGAGAAACTGAGAAACTTCTCGAAACAAAAGAGTCAAGCGAGTAAAGTAGTCCTACGCCTTTAACATCAGCGGCTGTTTGAAAAAGGCAGCCTCCCGTCATTTTTTTAAGTATTCTTTCTCTTATCACTTGGAAATATTTACACACTTTTATTTAACTTCACTGCTTTCATGTTTGTGAAATGGAATTTGTAATCTTCTAATAACTCACTTCCAAATAAGATAAAGGTTTGAAATTTTGTATATGTGTGTATTCTTCATGGAAACACACTTAATATATTCAGTACTTATTTATAAGTCAATCTATTGATTTAATTAAAGTTTGATACCTTGCGCGTGGCGCCACCTGGTACTGAATTTAAGCAAAAAAATGATTATAAGGTACCCTAATAGTTTAATAATACATTATAAATTAAAGACTAAAAATCAGAAAACAATTAAAATAAAAATTCTAATATTCGGTACATAAATATACGAATAATCTTTAATCTGTGTTTTTAAATTTATTTTCTCGTATTGTAACTGCCGTGCGAGATGATCCTAAGAATATCTGCAACCATGTAACTCTTCTGACATATTGAAAAGGTGAAATTCTTTTCATTGCATGGGTTGGAAGGGTTCTTTGGAGCGGGAAATTTCTCATATGGGTCCATCTGTCGGACAGCAGACCACACGCCAGCTGTTCGCCTTCGAAAAGAGAGAATGACGGTTGGTGGAAAAGACGCTGACGTAACGTGGTCACCGATGTCACATCAACCCCCTTTGGTTCTCGAACCCTTTCAGAGAGATGCTCTGTTACTTTCCTTTGTTATCCGAGGGAGGGGAAAGGCTGAAAATATTCTTTTTGTATCTACTTGGATACTTTGTACTGTAATTGGTAGTAATACTGAAAAATAGTTTATCGGATGTAAGTATTTCCGATAGTAATAGTTTAGTTAGGAAGGTATAAAATGCTTTTAAAAAAGATTGATTTATTATATCCTCTGACTTCCAGACAATTTTTTAGGTTATATAGGGTGGATCGAATAATAGAATGTTTTTGAAATAAACACAAAATTGTAAGTTCTGGCAAAAGAAATTGACATATAAACATCCGCGATTGTATGGCATTTAATAATGTTCATGAAAGAAAAATCACATACTCCAAAAGACGTTCATTTCGCTTCTTTGATAAATTGAAGTTCAGCAGAATATCTTCGAAGAGAGCGGACGAATTTCGTAACATCCTATTGTATTCAAAGATGGAATAAAATTGACATTCTTTCAAAGAAGCTCTAACGTAGAGGTGGCATAACGAAAAGCTTTAATCTTGTTTTGGATGCATTAAACTATCCATCTTACGACTGAAAGCATTGAACACGAAAGAAGAATCCAAATCTGAGAACGAAATTTCTGTGATCGTAAGCCTACAGTGGTCATAATTAAGCTATTCCCATGCCTCGGCCTACACTACCTTGTTGATCATTTGGCCAACTATTGTCAAATAACAAATACAATGTTGCTAAGAAATTGGCCTTATAAATGATATCAGAAAACCCCGCCCTGCCATAGCATCCAGGAAATCTGAATGAGAACCTCTTCAATAGCTCGACTACTGAGGCCCTCGTCCTAGTAGCCATCAATGGCCACGGCACGACTCCTCCCAAAGGAGTTACATACAATCACTGGATGAGGGACTCACACTCCCCTCCATTTTCGCACCCACGTCCAGGAGCGAGAATCCGCTTACTTATCTGGCGGCTTCTCATCCACATACTCGTGGTGCCCCCTGGTGGGAACCTTATAAATGATATGAACACATCTGATATTTTGCACGAAGAAAGATATAAATCAGATTTTTACTGAAATTGAAATTGCCAATGCCTTGTGAACGTTAATCTTGCATTTATAACAGCAAAACCATTCACATATAACATCATAGTCTCCTACACAATTTGGACAACAAATGCCTACGAAGATCACAGTTACAAAATTATTGCACTGCAGTTCCATTCAATGAACAGCTTTAATAGAGATTTTTACAGTGGTACTGTAACTAACATCTGGATGGTTTATAAAATGATTTAATGAAAGTTGATGTACATTAGACAAACGGTTTTATCTATGGACAAGAATATAACATAAAAAGGAGCAATCTAAATATGAGAAAGAAGTTAACACCAATGCATTCATGCCACTTGTCTCGAATTGTCCATTTCAATATTTGTTGGAGCAAACACAATAAAGACATACAAGGATAGGATTGCATTCAAAGAATCACTGAAACCAAGATTTATGCAGTGAAGCTGTAACAGCATTATATCGGGATAAATTTATTAAATGATTAGACTGTAACTTTAGTACCTAGATCATCTACAATCTTCTATCAACTTCAAGGGTTCCCAACATTTATTTCCTCGCGTGTCCTTTGATTAATCTTTATATTTTCGCGCATCCCCTTCTGCCATACTCTCCCACCACCAACAGCCATTCACCCATTCAAAGAAGTTTTTTATCAGTGATGTTAAGGGCTTAAGAGTCGGATGACTCGAATTAATAACATTTGCAGGACTTATTTTTGATTTTACATTTTATCGCATTTTTGCAATAGTATTAATTAGTAACGCCAAAACAAATGATATCGGCATTGTAATAATTTCGCATTAACTTACAAGGATAGTTAGAAATTACACTCCGTAATAATCAATCATTCAAAAGGCATAGTTATTAAATTACAGTGACCTCTCACTTATACGCGCTCTCTTTTATGCGCGTTTTTCACTTATGCGCGTTTTTTCCGCGGTCCCGGCCATTGATGTAGGAAAATAATGATAACTCTTATTCATTTATGCGCCGCACTAAAAAAGCACCTCTCCCTTATGCACGTCGCAAAAATTTTCTCATCTCGAAAAGTTTTTTCCCCAGCAGAACAAGAAAGCAGTACAAAAACCCTTTTTGTTCTGCTTCTAGAAAGGCATTCCCTCGTCCTCTCTATTCTTCAGATTCCAGGAACACATTCCTCTAACTTATACACAGGGGTGTACGAGGGGGTTCTTGTGATTGACATCAGTAAAAATCTCATTTACACAGCAGCCAATTAGAGAGGCTAGTATTTTATGTACCACGTGGCATTGATCGCTAACGAAAGAACCATCTGTGGAGTTTTGGTTATGGATAGATGGTTACGTTTAAAAATGGCAAAAAGAACGAAATTGTCGCTTAAAAAAATGGATGTTATTAAAAAATTCGAAGAAAATAGTTGCACCTCGAGAAAAGTTTTAGCTGAGCATTTTAATGTCCCAGAATCGATAATGAGAGCGATTTTAAAAAATCGGGAGCATTTCCATTTTCTTTGTGTTTTTAAAAAAAATAATTAACGGAAGTTATACGCGTATTTGAATTGTGAAACATATTTACATTTTTCAGTCGTATATACAAAGTATTAATTAACAATACTTGTACAATGTATTGATGTTTCACTTTTAAGCTCCCTTCTGTGGTTTTTCACTTATGCGCGTTTCTGACTTATGCGCGTTTTTCTTGTATTACCGTTGGTTTTCAAAGAAATGCAATCAGTAATATATCTAATAAAACAGAGTAACCCAATTAATTTACTTAATTTATATTTAGATGCATTCATGACAATGTCAAGATAATTGACGACGACTAATAATAGTTAAAATAGACATCTTTATTCGATGATAAAAATATAAGTATATATAAATACAACCGATTTAATCCTAATCATCGATTAAACATACTTACGAAATAAAATTAGCCGGGGTCAGCAGAAGGGCGATGATAATAGTAGTTCGTCATTTCTAATAATACTACTACACATTACTTTTACCTACGTTATCACAATTCTAACCGTATTTGTATTGGTAAAAGATGTGACGTTTATAGAAGCTATTTAGCATAAACCCAAACTGGTTTGCTTTACTGATTGATCAATGTTAGATCTCGTCTAACATTAACCATGTTCGAAAAAGGTTGATCAAAAAGAACATTTTGGCAATCAGTATTTGTAGCAAAGCTAACAAGGTCACTGTAGTTATTAATCTGGGGAAGCGAAATTCTATAACTTTTTTAATTCCTTATATTTTCTTGTTTCCGCCATTACCAACTTTTATTTCGCGTACCCCAACTAGTCCTTCGCGTACCCCTAGGGATACGCCTACCACATGTTGGGAACTTCTGATCTACGGCAACGTAACATCTACAATCAAGATCAGTGGCGAATCTAGGATTCCGGTCGGGAGGGGGGGGGGGCGGAGGGCATAAAAACTTTGTATCGTCGCGATGAGTGTCAAACTTCAAGGCCAAAGTAAACCAAAACTCTTTAATTTTACAGACTTTACTTACCTGACAATAAGAATCATTAAGAACAATACAATACTTTCGATAATTTAATAAAAATTACAATGGAATAACTAGCCAAAAAACGTCTTCGACCGCGTCAAAACTGCAAATGCAAGTCGAGTGACTACAAAAGTAGGACAATTTTCGAACCTGTATAGCCAGAAAGCAATGTTGAAACGTTTTTATTATTTTTTTAAAGGGGGAAATAAAGAAAAAACAATTGTAACGATGTTAAATTAAATCAAGAATTCTGGCTTGGCTCTTGGGGGGG
>BGPR01004784.1:62617-91546 GCA_013235015.1 Araneus ventricosus
GTCTTCAAGTTGATGTTGACGTTGTGCTGTATATAGCACCGGTTCAAAGGCCAATTTCCCTCATTCTTATAACGAGAAGTTAAACTTGCTAATAAAATAACTTCTGCATAGTAATATAAAAGGCATAATCCTCTAAGCATGTACTACGGCACACTCATGAATAATATGCAATTTCTAAAGATTCAATAAAACAATATTACGACTGAAGAATTTAAAACAGGGAGTTTTATGAAGAATCTGTATTTACCATTCTCGTTAAAGAAGTCTCTGTACAACTAATACCGTCAAGAGATACCTATTAGCTACAAACTATGAAATGCTTGATATTATCCTAAGTAAAATGCAATTAATTACAAGTCGGTTGTTACAAAACTCTATAAACCGAGTGGTAAGTCTTTCAATGAGTGAACATTATGGCTTTAAGTGATAAAGACCAAAAATGCTTCAAATGAAGCATGCAACTGTTAAGTTAGCTTTCTATTTTGAAGAGACATGGGGTTAGGATTTCCCGTGTCATGAAAAATACTTGTGAGCCGGTTAATCGTGGTAATAACACTTCTAAAACGAATTTATATTTTCCACTGTAAAGATTTTAAATAGTGAAGATTGGATTTTGTTTCCCATGAAATAAAATGTTTATCTTGGGGCACTTGGTAATAAACTATTTTCTGGAGTTAAGGATTTTTATGAGTGCCTTGATTTTTATGAAGAATAATACAGACAAATCGCTGGCTATAGGCAGTGCTTTAGTATAATTGTTAAAGGAAAATTTCAGCATCATTCAAATAAGTATTCCTTAAACTTCGAATCGCAACCTCATAACAAATAATACTTTTGGGGGAGTAAAAATTTCACAGTGCCATCTTTTCAGAGGTCTTCAGCATCTGAAGAAACCATTAGTTATGTAGGCACTTTGAAACAAAAAAATTTGAAGAATAACTACTTTTAATTGAATATTTATTTATTAATTAACTCCTGACTTATATGTTCTCTACTATCCAATCAGATGACACTTTCTGCGTTGGAAATAAGTTGTCGTATTGGTTCAACTTAAAGGTCCATGGAAATTTTGTAGATTTTTTAAAATTATATTTATTGCATCTATGAATGACAAATTTTAGTCTATAAATTTAACTATCATTCAACACAAGTATTACATTTGGATGATTTTTAAGGGGTCTTCCCTAGTTTTGAAAAAGAAAGAAAAAGTACCTCGAAATTTACCTTCTAAAATAGATTCGTGAAAAATTTTGAGGTGCTTTCGAATTTTTTAAAAATATAATTATTACAACTATAAATTACATAATTTTAACCAAAAAATTCAACTATGCTTCAACACATGCATTTCACTGGGACGATAATTATGGAGTTCATCGATTGAGTGATGTTTTTCTTCACAAGTTTTGTCGGCGAATATTCGTGTTGGCATAAAGTACCTCGATACAAAATAGATTCGTGACTGCAAAACTTTTACGAAACACCAGTATGGCTTGAGGTATGTATATTACGATATGTACATAAATAATCCAATATAATCTTTAAAAATATACCCTAACAAAATATTTTAAATTGACGCTTCCACCATCTTTCTTAATAGCCGACATTTATATTGCATTTCTGAGTATCCGCTTTAAATACAGTGACCTCTCACTTGTACTCGCTCTCTTTTATGCACGTTTTTCACTTATGCGCGTTTTTCTCGCGGTCCCGGCCAGGGATTTAGGAAAGCAAGGATAACTCTTATTCATTTATGTGCCGCATTAAAAAAGCACCTCTCACTTATCCGCGTCGCAAAAATTTTCTTAGTTCAAACCGTTTTTTTTTTTCAACAGAACAAAAACCCTTTTTGCTCTGCTTCTAGGAATGCATTCCCTTGCCCTTCCTCTATTGTTGAGATTCCAGGAACGCATTCCTCTAACTTATACATAGGGGTTCTTGTGATCGACGTCAGTAAAATTCGCATTTATACAGCAGCCAATTAGAGAGGTTAATACGGTACGTACCACGTGGCATTGATCGTTAACAGAAAGAACCATCTTTGGAGTTTTGATTAGATGGTTACGTTTTAAAATGGCGAAAAGAACGAAATTGTCGCTTTCGTTTAAAATGATGTTATTAAAGAAATTCGAAAAAATTCCTTGTACCTCAAAAAAAGCTTTAGCTGAGCATTTTAACGTCCCAGAATCGACATTGAGAGATATTTTTAAAAATAGGGAGCATTTCCATTTTCTTTGTGTTCTTAAAAAATAATTAATGGAAGTTATACACGTATTTCCATTTTGAAACTAATTTTATTTACATTTTCAGTAGTATATGCATAGTATTAATTATTAATATATGTACACTGTATTGATGTTTCACTTTTAAGCTCCCTTTTGTGGTTTTTTACTCATGCGCGTCTCTCACTTATGCGCGTTTTTTCGCTGTCCCCTGCGCCCGCGCATAAGTGAGATATCACTGTAGTTACATTAGAATTTTAAAGCTGCAAGAATTCTTAGAACATACAATGGTGCCTAAAATTCCATTAAAAGAAGAACAATAGAGCTGCTCTTTAAATTCACTTTAAAATACAACTGAGATTTTGTTTCACTTTAAAGAGATCAACTCTTGCATCGGTTAAACAGAAAGTGCGTAACGGAAAATAAATAGCTGAAAAAGTTCGAACGAAAAATAAAAAAAAAAGAATCGAGGGAGTCCGCATTCTAAAGATGCAACGGAGATGAAAACCACCCCTCTTCTCCAGCTATCCATGTCACTGACCCACGAAAAAACGATCTCCCTCCTGTATTTATTTGATTCTATTTTATTTTTTTGGCCTTAAACAGCGGACCCAGTGCCTTGTTGACATACGTCGTAGGTCAGGAAAAGCGACTCCCTTGCACTTTCCAGTCCAGGAAACTTTTAAAACCAGATTTCTGAGCGTTTACTTTAAAACTTTTTTGGTATTTTCTTCCACTTTTTTTACTTTTTCGAAAAAAGAACTTCATCGACATTCTGTTTGGGAACCCGTAAAAGCTGTTTTTTTAATGCTCCTGAAAAGAAGGATCGGAGAAGTTTAGGTCAGAGGAATTTTAAGGTTTTTGAAGTCTGTACGTTCACACAAATCAATCCAGGCTGTTGGAATGTTTCTGAAAGCTACTGTCTTTATAATTAGAGCAAAATGATAAAAGTAAATCATAAGGTATGTCCCATTGATTCCCTAGATGAGTATGTAGAAAAAAATCTTTCTATGGTTTTATGTTGTATAATTACAAGCTATTGTCATTTATGTTACCAGCGAGAATCATACTTCGATCTGTTTTCCTCATTTTGTCTTATTTATGAGAATTTACACTTTTATGGTAAGGTGTCTTCTAGAATATTCCAAAAACTTTTATATATATAAAACTTTTAAAATATTTCCGCGGACGCACATTGGGAAACGAAAAAATTACCAATTTTTGCAAGATAGGTGAGAATAACCATATGTAGCGGTTACAATTCACTGCCTTCTCCTTTTCATGGTAGGTGGCGCTACTAGAGCCATCCGGGTTTTTCCCATGATGCCTCTCTCTCTTCTTTTTCTGTGTACTTGTCTTGTGTTGTTGTTCTCTGTCTTGCGTCCTGTACCTTTTAATGTACTGTGTCGTGGAATTTAGCCATCTAATAAAAATGGTTCCTTAAATTGAATTAATTCTTCAACAGCGGCATTCCACATAAACATGAGTCTCGTCCCTCTACACATATATTAAAATATTTGATTATAATTAATCAGTTTTAATTAAACATGCTTTATATTGTAGTAGATTGATGCACCTTCAATGCATTGTTAAATACTCACATTGCCACTAGTGTTGTAACTACAACCACCACGTAACCACTGAAATTATCCACCAGTATTTTCTGTCATTTTGCAATATTTTCAATTGACTTCAGCAAGAATTCACCTATGCCCGCCAGAATATGCCAAATGTGCCCTACGAAATGCTTCAAAATCTTCAGCTTTATACTATAATCTTCTACTTTCTCGCACTTGTAGTGGAAAAAATCGCATGGAATATGGTCAGGATTTTTTTAACCACTATTCTGGTTACGTCTGGCCACTCAGTGCCCGACAGCATCTAGCATAATTATGTTTGCTGATTAGAAGTAGTTTCAATCTTCTTTGTATAATTTATAGCATCTTTAATTGAAGTTCTTCTTATGTCGATGTTAGCAGACGCAAATATATTTGTATCCAAACTGATTTAATTTTGTTTGTCGGATTTACAACTCATTTTGAAATTGCATCATGGGTAGTGGGATCGTACTTCATAACTCAAAACCGCGATCAAATGACGAAGAAGCCATTTGAACAAACATCCAACTCTCTATGAACTTCCCCAATATACTAGCGTAAGAATATTAACTCCAAAAAATTTTTTACAGGCACCAGGACAATCAAAGAAGTCTGGTCTCAATCCTTTATCCCATGACCTCAAGTTGAGACGGTTGGTTAAGCTTTGAGACTTCTGTGTGCCCAGAGATCTGTGGAATAAGGATCAGCTAGAATTACCAAGATAAAGTGGTCAAATCCCATAACCTCAAGTTGAGACGATTAGTTAAGCTTTGAGACTTCTGTGTGCCCAGAGATCTGTGGAATAGGGATGAGCTAGAATTACCAAGATAAAGTAGTCAAATACTAGTTTCTGAAATAAGAATTTCGAAAGTACTTCACAGTAAAGTTGTTTTTGATTTTACATATCTCTCTGCAATCACAAAACTATTTAGCTGTCCATATAGCAGCATGAAATATTTTTCGATAATGATGAATTATATATATATATTCTTTAGAACTAGAAAATCATCATTAAAAAAATAAGAAAAAATTATGTCATTTTCGGAAGCTATTTTTAATGTTGACAATAAAAATATTACTAAAAAGCTAGTAAGTATTATAAAAAAATCTTAAAGAGGTTTAATTAAACGGAATGGAAGAAGCGAGAAACTTTTGAATGAAAACCACTTGCAATAAAAAATTATTATATCCTACTTGTAGGATTCAAAATTCTCCTCGATAAAAACTTCTGATCCTTCCTCCTGTCAATCTGCCCGTTGTTGCTATGTTCTTTTAGATTTTGATTGAATAGAAAAGGTGACATATCGACTGCTTAAATTTTTATGATGATTCCTTACCTTCTTAAAGAAAAATCGAGAAAAGTAATTGTGCAACATATATCCTCTTAGATCTTTAATGAATCAACTTCACGTGCACAAGATAGAAATATAAAGGCAAGACCTTCTCATTATTTAACCTTTCTAAGGGAATGCAAAAAACTTCATCAACAATGATGCCAATCTTCGACATTCTGTCAACGCAAATTTACCAGCAAAATCCTTCACTACAAAAAAAATCTTAACCGGATTTGAAGATTCGAGTGAGCAGAAATTCCCAACAGATCTACTTAGAATTTGTTCTGACATTTGGTATATGTATTATTCTGCTTCATTTAAATTATGACTAACTAACACTGGAATTAAAACAATGCTAAGACAGGATATTTGGTCCACCAAATCTACATTCATAGTAAAAATATAACAAAAATACTGCACCACCAAATTCCATTTCCGTACCAAGTTAATGCACTTGACAGATAAAATGCAATATGAACTGCTTTTAGACTTAACATTTGAATTAGAAGTAAAACTGGTTGAAAGTGAATACAGACGCTTTATTCTGCTGAAACTTAATTTTTAATTATTTGTAGTTCGTTCAATAATATGAATTATCACATTACTTTAATTTTCCCTAAAGCGAAATTGCATCATATTCAGTAGCCCAAATTAATCAGCAATAGCTGCTTGGTGGGAAGTCGATTCGTTCTATTTCTGAATTTCTTATAATACGAGAAATATAAAATACTACCAGCCGTCTTTGGCGACCAATTTGGTTGATGTCCTTTGGCGACCAGCTTTTCGCCCATAATATTAATAGCCTGTAGCTATGCTTGCAACTTGGCGAAATAAATTGGCCAACTGGTGGTTGTAGAGGCTGAGAGATTCTGCCAATGTTTTATTTTGGAACATATCTCGAAAATTGAGGTCGTTATGTGGCAGGCGACAAATAAAATATGTTGAAATTGGTGCAGTCGTTTGGGCTGGGGGACTGTCTGAAGGTGTCTTCCCATACAGAATGTACAGCGGAGAAGTATTTTTTCTATTTCTCTCGAAAACTGATGGTGTGAGTGGGGCGCTGACGGCCAATGATGACACATCTAGAGGTCATAAGCTTTCATGTGAAATAAAAATTATCGAAATCGGTCGAGTGGTTGGGGATAGAGTACTGGTACTCTTGTTTTGCCAATTATTTTAATTGTCTAGATATGCTGTGAGTTTTTTCGATCAATTCGAATGACATGCAAAAAGCTAATAATATAATTCTTTCTAGAAAAAGCTGATAATACAAGAAACAGATGGCGAGCCCTGACTTTTGGTCGACCAAAATCACATGCACAATAATAACTTTATTAGTAATACCCTCTTGATTAAAAGTAGCTTCTTTCAATGTGTGCGCTCAACTCTTCTTTCCCATTCCCATGCACAGAAATAGAATTCAGCTCAACAAACGTCTAATTTTCATTTAAGTAGAAAATTCTAGAAGCTCTTACAAACGTTTGGAATGCTAATCCTTAAATTTTGCTTGATAAAATATCACATGAAGATTGAAAAATTTATCGACAAAACCCACCTGATGAGAAATAGCTTCCTCTCACATGTGCATGCAACTCTTTTCTCGCCGAAACATGAACAGACCAGCTCAACCCCTAGTTAATTTGCACTTTATAAGAAAATTCAAGAATTATTGACAAACATTTTAAATGGTAAGCATCGACTTATGATCGGTCGAAATCGCTTGTACGAGGCCACAAGTTCACAAGTACAAACTTTTCCTCAAGACCAAATTGTTGAATAGTAGCTCTCTCATTCTCATGTACAGAGATGAGTAATTCATGATATAAAATTCAAGAAACATCTATAGTGATTTGAGATTCTGATCTTTGACTTTTAATCGATCAAAATCACATGTATAGCGACAGATTTATCAGCAAAGCCCACTCGATGAAGAGTAACTTTTTTTCCATGTGTATGTGCGCAAACCTTCTCTATCAGTCTCACGTACAAGGCATGAACACCATTAAGCTAATGTCTAATTGCAGTTTGTAAGAAAGTACAAGAATCCACTTACAAAAGTCTGGGATTCTGATCCTTGAGTTTTGATCGATGAAAACCACATGCACAGTGACACAAATTCCCGTGTACCTACTTTTCATCAAGACCTAATGGGTGAATAGTAGCTCTCTCATTCTCATGTACAGAGATGAGTAATTCATGATACAAAATTCAAGAAACATCTATAGTGATTTGAGATTCTGATCTTTGACTTTTAATCGATCAAAATCACATGTATAGCGACAGATTTATCAGCAAAGCCCACTCGATGAAGAGTAACTTTTTTTCCATGTGTATGTGCGCAAACCTTCTCTATCAGTCTCGCGTACAAGGAATGAACACATTAAGCTAATGTCTAATTGCAGTTTGTAAGAAAGTACAAGAATCCACTTACAAAAGTTTGGGATGCTGATCCTTGAGTTTTGATCGATGAAAACCACATGCACAGTGACACAAATTTCCGTGTAAGTGCTTTTCATCAAGACCTACTTGGTGAAATGTAGCTTCTTTTCCTGCATGTGCAACTCTTCTCTCTCGCTCTCACGTACAGGAAAGTGCTCCAGCTCAGTGCATTCGTCGCCCAAATGTAACTTGACAGAATTAGTGACACAGAATGTAGAAGAAATCGAGTCGCAATCGGCCGTGCTAATCTCTTCTCTCCTGAAGGGGGATCGAAAGATCGAGACTTTTTTTTCTTCTCTCTCTCCCTCCACTTGATTTGTTTCGTGAGACGTGATAGGGGAAGGCAGACAAGGGCTGACACTTTTAATTAGTTACCTTAACCCTCGGGATAAGCGAGAGCTTGGCTTGAGATTCATTAGATAAGAAGAGCTCCCTGCTTCCAGTCAACGAGAGGCTCTGTTTTTGTTTCTTCTTTCTGTCTTTTTTCTTTCTTTCTTTCCTTCTTACGTCTTCCTCCAGCGTAGAGGCCTTCTGGTGCCGTCAGTGAAATCTCTTATTTTAACCTATGCTTTCTCGGGTAATGTGGGTCTTCCTAAATGTAATCCTCTCCTCTGTTCATTTGTTTAAGTGAAATTTAAAGTGAAGATTCACTTTTGGAAAGTGTTAATTGTCTGAGGGAGGTGCAACCTTCAAAAAGAGTTTATTTTCTTTTGAAAGATTGGAATTTTTCGAAGAGTGTTCTCACTTTAAGTCGTTTTCAGCCTGCAGTCTGGTGGAAATTTTGTGATTATCATAGAAAGAAGTTATGATTTAATCTTTTATGGGTTGAAGATATCGGAAGCATTGTGTTTCATATTTATGACATCAGCAAATGAAAGCAAAAAAATAGAATATACCTAACATGACAGTTATAATTAGCAAAATTTAACAAAGATATTAACTATAAATTAATTAGTCAAAAATTAATTAAAAACTCGCGTCTGGCGTCTCCTGTTTTCATCATAATTTCGGCAGAGAGGGTAAATTATTTTGCAAACTCTAGTTTCTTTTGGATTTTTATTTAGGATTTTTTGCCTTTTGATTTTTCAAAATGTTTCTCGTTCTGCGGTTGGACAGAATTCAGACCACAAAGGGTATACTTTTGATTTATAATCTTACCCTTGACATAAATTTTGTCCATTTTAGAACTCCTATGGCGAGTGGTCTTTGAAAAAGTTCGTCATTCGGGTTCTTATCCATTCTTTCCATTTTGAATAATCTCTTTTACATTCTAAATTCTATTTTATGTGTTCTAAATATTAATTATTGTAATTTTTTTTGTTGATGCAATCACTTGATGCTGTTGCGTTGAGCACGCAAAAAGGTGTATTGTTATCGTTTTTTGTTTAAATCTTCTGTTTCTTATTTATACTTTTTTACCTTTTAATTTATATTTCTATTATACCTAACATGAGTAGTTAAGAGACCGTTTAATTACAAATAATTCCTCCTTTCCTTTAAATGTCTGCCTAACATGTTTATTTTTTCCCTATTTTTCAAATATAATTAAATTTCTTTAAATTAAAGAGTTTTCAAGTTTAAAATTATCCTGCGGACCACTAGACGAACTTTATAATTTCGGATTGTAGTCAGATGACAAACAGACCAGTTTAATTAATACCCTGATCTGCAAACTTTTACAAAATACCGAAGTAAGTAAGTCTATGCCTGTCTATGGACAAGCATACTGTTATGATTTTCTTCCTATGTCGAAAAGCCTGCAGTAATTCTGATTTTGAAACGAACATTTCGGTTACCTATCTAGAATAGACTTAATAAATATATACAGGACGTGCCAAGCATATGCAAGCAACTGTAACAAATAACAAGAGTTTTAAAACTCTACAATAATTAGGACACATAGAAATTAATTCTTTTCTTCTTTTCTTTCATTTTTTTTGTGTTTCCAGCATAGAATGCGAAACAGTCAGAAGCACACACGACTCCACCATTTAAATTACTTAGTCTTAAAATGCATTGAGAGCAAAAATCAAATAAAAGTGCTCCAAACAGAAATCGAACGTATTGTTTAAATATTCAAACTTTAATAATAATAATAATAATAGTAATGTTGATGATGATGATGATAATGATGACGATGATAATAATAATAATAATAATAATAATAGTAATGATGATGATGATGATAATAATAATAATAATAATGTTGATGATGATAATGATGATGATAATAATGATAATAATATCTACTTTTTAGAATGAGATCAATGTAAATGGAAATGAGTTTGAAATCAAGCTAACAATCGAAAGAAGTACTATTAGAGAATTTTAAACTTTTATTCAAACAATAAAACAAACAAACAATCCAAACAAAAAATAAGGTAAATAAAAATTAGATTCTCTTTATAAATTTAGAGCCCACACCTAATGATTTACAATAAAATACAATTGAAATAAGCCCATATTTTTTTATTGAATATTATATAAATGCATTTTACTTTCAAAAATATAAAACGATGAATATTTATTTTTCAAACGGCCGTCAAAACTCACATCTGTGTATTCTTTCATTCCTTTTGTCACCAGGAGGATTTGTAACCATCAATCCCCATCAAACACATATTCCAAAAACATAGTGTCAGACAAAATTCTCGAAATCAAGGAAGTGTCATTCAATGGAAAATACGGTGAATGGGCCTGTGTAACTCCAAATTCGTAATGCCTGACATCTGTTTTCAAGTAAGCAGCCGTCAAAGAGACCCAGTCGGCTACAGAGGGACGTTTCGGCAGTGACATGTCTCCAAACAAGACGGCAGCTATGACCACGAAACAAAGAAAATGTATGTTTGGAAAAGGATTCGCAAGAAACGGGCGTGCCATACAGCAAAAAAATATATAACAATAAAACGATCCACGGATGATAACATGGGCAGAAGAAAGGCAAACCTGGTTGGCGACGACGAATAGGTTTTTTTGGTTGTCCCATGTGTCGTTCACGTGATATGAGGGGATGTGTTGAAGCGTTGACAGGAGCACAAAGTCTGGCGAAGACTCTTGGGTCACCCCAACCTGTCAATCTTGTCAGCAGAGCCACGCGCAGATTAGCCATGACTCATGCCAATAACACCCTCTTTACACAGCAGACTCCTCGTCATACAGACATGTACATTGTATAATGCCTTTCTGGAGCAAATCCTCATACTACTTTCGTACATTGTAGTTACATTTAGATCCATGTGCCAGGAATTCACGGTTCAACAGAGCTAATGAAGAAGAATATTCAAATTAACTGTGGCCATGAAAAGGAGAGTGTGCCTGTGGGAAACTGTGAAAGCTTGATATTATGTAGTTAGATAGGTATATGGTAGTAGAGGCTTTATGACACAAGGTTTCGATTCGGAAAATACTGCGCCAAATCTGAAGAACTCAAAGATGAAATACCTGAAAGATTAAAACGGCATATGTAGCATGTTTAAAAATACGATTGAGCAATGAATTTGTAAAATAAGGCCGAAATACAAAATTAAATCAATAGAGCACATCAGTGGCGGTTTCTTCCCAGGCACAGGAGGCGTTCACCTCGTACCTAGAGACTTTGCGGGAACTTCAAAATCTATTCTACATGCATTGCAGTGCTAAGTTTGCTGCGAATTTCCGACATCGGGAGGGAAAGGGCATGAAAATAATTTTGCGCCTGTCATATTGTCAAAATCCGCTAATGGATCATATAAATGTATGCAGCGTATTGAGATACTTTAATGGCTGTAAGAGATCTAAATATGTTGCATAAAACATTTAAAATTTAAGAAGAACATGTTATGATGCAACATGATTGACATGATGCAACCTTGCGAAATGGATGAATGTTTCCTTATAAATATAGGCCAATAGGTAATTTTTATTATATGTACGTATGCGGCCATCAGCCTTTTTTTTCGTTCGATAACTATTAAACAGTTTAACAGTTATAGGTGCCTACAGAAAATATCTTTCGTCATTAATACTTACTTTAATTCGAATATAGATTCCTCCTAAAGCAATATTTTTTGGCCAGAGAATGGAAAAAAATGGAAAAATTTATAATAATGGGAAGAATAACATAGTAGGGATCATTCATCAGCAAGGGTAGGTATTTCAATATAATTTTGTTTTTTGTAATTTATGTATTTTTTGAAAATTTTGAAGTGTTCTTTTTGTGTTATATATAAATCTTTGTAGCCGTCACTTTAACAAAGAAGCATATTTGGGAAATGTTACAGTTAAATATTTTTTATAAACCTACCGACCCCCAAAATGTGGAACACTTCACTACTTTGCGTATCATCCTTGCGCTGGGCCCTACTCATCTTTTATGTTTATAAGATTAGCATGGATCCTGAGCAATAATGGAAATGAGTATTAATGGCATTGTGTGGAATTCACATAATGCCTAGACAAAGTACGTAATATTTGTTTCATTTTAAAATTTCACATGTTCGTGCAGAATACTCACTTGTCCATTTTTTTAAATTTTTTTAACTATGCGTTAAGTAAATTCCATTAAGCGATTCAAAATTCCATTAAGCATTTTAGCAACGAGTAATTCAAAACGCGACATTTTCTGTTCATGTACAGAAATCCGTTACCTTTCATTTGCATTTCTTACACTTTCACATACAGATTTGTATAAGCATACCCGTTTTTACATACTTCTAGTAAATAATGTTTGTAGTTTTGGTAAATTAGGTATAAAATCAACTTCTAATGTCATTTTTCCTTGCAGCAAAGTAAGGGAAATAAGATTATAAGATCTTATGCCTAGGAATAATAAACACGAGATAATGTATGAAATCTCGGCTAGAATTCTAAAGCCTTTTTTAATTTCTCCCAGACAGAAAAAAGTAATAACATAAAATTTTTTTACCTTATCTTACAATAAAGATATCTAAACACACACTATGCATAGTGGTTGAGTTTCGTTTCCTGGCGAAACAAAACTCATATTATAAAAACAGAAGAACCTTGGAATTTGCACAGTTTAAAGGAAATGGACTTCGGTTATCTCCCACGAAATTTCATAACATTCTATTGGGTATATTTTGATTTGTGACAATTTTTTAAATTATTCTCCATTGTTCTCTATGGAAGAATCTGTCGCAATCTACTTAAAAGCTGACAATAGCTGAAAAAATATTATAAAACCCTAGAAAGTTTTACTAAATGAAGGAAACAGTCTAAAAATAATTATTATTGAATTTTAGTAAAGTATTTTTTTTAATTTATAAGTATTTTTTTATTTCAAACAGTTCAAATTTTTGCCTATTAATATATACTTTGGAGGATAAATACCAATATCTCTCACGATGGTTCAATAGTGAAAAAATTTCACGAGTATCATATAAATATTATATGAATAACATCAAATCTTAAAATAAATTACGCAAAAATAATATGAGAACCACTTCTCACAATTCATTAACAATTTTCTTTTTTGTCGCGTTAACTTCCCAACCATCTTTGTTTCAGATTTATCCAAAATGAATGATTTTTTGTTTAATTTCATTAGTACATCTTCTCTGAACATTATATTGTACTGTATTTCATTGTAACATGCTGTATGAGCTCTTCCTTTGAATATTTCGCAGAAGAATAGCTTATTTTTCAATTCCTACTATTAGTTCACACTCTCCCTATATATATTTATTATTTATATATCTTGTTCAAATTTTCAATCTTTAATAAAATACTTTTTATTCATCCACTCAAGTTCAAATACATTTTTTAAAACTTGTAGTGGATGACACTTGATGTTAATACAGTTTTTTCAAATATTAATTCATTAATTAAATTTAATTAATTAATTTTACTTTTATATGGGAGAAAAAAATTTCTAAAATAAAATTTTTCTTTGTTGACCTAAGTAGGAATTGACTAAAATTTTTTTTATATATTACTTGTTATTTTTTCAAAGAGACGTCTTTTGAGCAGAATTAGCTGAGAGACTGAAAAAGAAAGTAAAATTCCAAATTAGACCTCGCATAAAAACGCAGCTAAAATGTATTTTGACTTTGTTTCAAAGGTCAATAATTTATTATTCAACAGGAATTTCAACGCACAAACACTCACAAAAAAAGATGCAGTCCAAAATATTAAATATTTAAAGAAAAAATTGTCCATTTTTTTAAGCCTAATATTGCTAAATCTTTCACAGAAAATTATACATCGAATAAAGCTGAAACGATATGAAACATCAAATACACTCCTTTTTCTTCCGTATCGACAGAAAAAACATGTATCAAATAAAAATAAATCCTTTAAAATGAATTTTCTTCAACGAGAGCTCGCGTACAATCACTCCGAGTAGAATCGAGCAATTGGGAAACGTTTCACTTTGATGACGTAATAAGGGGAAATACCGAATAATTAGCGCCGAATTTGTGATGATTTAGCATCTCTGTAATACAAACATTTATTTGAAGTATGATTGAAGGTGATCTTATGATGTTAGATTTTTGGGTTTTAGCGCGCTAGATGAGCAATCTGAACAATTCTACGGATTGTGACTTGGCAAACCTCAAGTCGCTTGAGGTTCGTTCTCGTGGACTGTGGTCGACGGAATTCCGATAAGTCGCGCCGTTCCTACTCGCATGGCTTGGCAATTCTCTCGGAAGTCGTATTGAGATTTGCCATCCATCGATTTACAAGAATTTGATGCCGATCAGTAACCGACTACCAACGGGAAATTACGCGTCATCCCACAATCCCCCGAGCAATAGCGATTCTTCCTGTTCCCACGACAGGTTATAAAGTGAAACGCTGATATTACAATAGATAGTTTAAATGGTAGAAAGTAGTTAAAATTTAAGAAACACGTGATGGGAAGCAAAAAAATTCGCATTATAAGGGTATGAAAGAAGTCTCGTGAAAAATTTAAGGACTCGTGAAAAATTTAAAAATAACTAAATGCTTGTAATGTCTTTATTCATTGGTATGATGTTGTGGGTATACCAATAAATCGTACTCCTAAATCCAAACTCTCCATTCTGATGCTTTTCATGAATAATGTCCCTTTATCATTTTATAATATCAGATACAGAGTGTAAAAACTATTCTTTGTCTTTGGAAATTTCTTAAAAAAAAAGAAATGAAAGAAAAGAAAAAGAAGAAATGTTACACAAAGCTGTAAAGTCGTTTCCCTGAGATCCTAATCTTGGCGACAAACCTGGCGACTTGGCGATAAATTTGGCGACCTTGGCGACAAATTTGGTACCAATTTGGCGACTTGGCGACAAAGTTGGCGACTTTGGCGACAAAAAGAATTTTCTAGGAGGGCCTCGAACTTTCAACCTATTTCTACTGGCTTCATGAACTTTCTGGAGATTACGTCACTTCCTACGTAATGAAGTCACTTCCTTGGAAAAAATATAAAAGCAAATTCTCAAGCCAAGAAGAGTAGTTGGATTTTGATCAGCAAGCAAGCTGGTGAACTAACAAGAAGCCCTTGAGCGTTGTGTTGAGATTTAATGGTAATCTCTATTGTGAATTTTTGCAAGTGCTGTTTTAATACTTGTGCTAATTTCCTATCTTAGAATATTTGTAAAATAAAGATCTCTATTTTTTTAATCCTGCTTATTGGACTGCATTCACGTACACTCACAAGACGATTTTTGTCACAATATTCTTAAAATCAGCTTTTAAAAGTTTCCAACCTTATATACAACAGTATTAAAATCACAGGCACTGTGCAGAACATTAACACCGGTTATTTCACCCAGTTTGCTGCAAATCTGACCTTTTCATCTGTTACTGGCGTCCCCTCCGGCGAAGGATTAACTTTCGCACTTCAGCCAACCCACTAATATCACACCCTCGGCGCTAACGAGATGAAAATGTCCGCCAAAAAGCACACATTTCACCAGCCATAGCTGTCACTTAATTAAAATAAGCAGATTAGGGAGGAGGGTGCTTCCCCACACTTTCTCCGCGATAGGATGGTACACCCCTGGCAGTGGATGGGGACGATTTTTCCGTAAGGGGGGGCTTATGCCTTTTATCTGGAGGTGGACCGGACGTGCCTGCCGTTCGTCGCGCACGCGGCCTATATGAAATTCGAATGAGATGGGGACGTGCGAGAGGTGACGAAAAACTTGATGAATTTAACGCCGCTAGAAGGGGACTTTGGCGGAAAGGGCTGATAATGTGATATTTTGGCTTAACTCGATCGAAAACAGGAATGATAAGTGGATGAGAGATGTTTACGAAATTCGGAGGGATGTTCCACAGATGCCCCGCTGTGAGAGAAGGATACTATATATTGAAAGTGGCTTTAATGTTCGTGGAGATGAGGCGGCACGTGTTTGGAGCTGTATTCTAGTGCATTACACCGTCCGTTGGAAGAGTATTTATTTTGTCACCATATTTTAATCTTAATGCATTTTATCGATGGTTATTAGATGAGATATTTCATTAAGATGGGTCATAAGTTTGCGATGCATAATATGTAATTTTTTTTTTTTGACGTTCCATCTCACAAAGTATTTATAATAATCAATAATCTCAGCATATTTTAATATAGTTTTATGATAACAGCTACTGGGTAAAGTCATCGTGAAGCTACTTTAGGAGTTCGTTAGCGTAATATTTTAAGGGGAATTGGAACCCTAGCCCTGTCACTTCGATGTGTCTTTTCAGAAAATCTCTTATAGATTCATGTTTGAAACTTTTTATAGAAGTAAAGTACACCTTTTTCATTATACTGAAGTGATTTTTTTTAAAAAAACTCGAAACTTTATTTTTTACTGCTTTTTTTGGTCAAAATAGGGTAAAATTTCACTATGTCTAATTAAATATTTTGTAAATTTATAAAAAATTAAAAGTTAACCAAAAGTTCATTTCAAAATAATTAGAAAAATGTACTTTACCTGTATAAAAAGTTTCAAACATGTATCTGTAACGGAGTTTGAGAAAAGGTACATCGAAATAACCAATTTCACATTTTTTGTTCTGATACAAAAAAATTTGTAAAAAATACATTTTAAAATTTTTAAAAAAATCATTTCAGTATAATGTGAAAGATGTACTTTACTTGCATAAAAAATGTCAAACATGAATCTATAGCAGATTTTGAGAAAAGATACATCGAAGTAACAGAGTTAGGATTAACGGACTTAGGGTTCCATTTCCCCTAAGTATTTATTTTACTATTACCAACTTCTGATTTTCTGTTTGGGAAATCTATGTACTTAATAGCAATGAATGTTGTAAATCATACAATAAATTACCAATTCTCATAAAAATTTAAAAGCATTATTAAACAAGGATTTTGAACGAAATGAGTAATAGGATAAATTAGTTAATTGACATTAGGATTTTCAGAAGATATAGAGATTTAAAATAAAAAGAGTTTAAACAATAGAAACTGTTTCAGTTTTTTAATTCCTCAAGAAGCAAAAAATACGAAGGTTTTCCTCTGTGCATCAAAGATACAAAGAGAAAAGACACGATTTTATTAGATTAACTTTTTTTCATGATGGTAAATTTTACGTTTGTATATATGGAATTTTGTAATCGATCTTTTTCTTCTTTCATTATGCACTAGAGTTCTGAAATTTTGTGAAAAATAGTTTTTGAAATTTGTCTTTTGAGTTCTTCACGACAATCAAACGTTTTAATATTTTCAGAACTTACTTTTAAGTTAGTGGGTTAATTTTAATTGTGTTATTATTCCGTATGAGATGTCATTTTGTAGTGAATTTGAGAAAAAAAATTGATTGAAAGATTCGGGAATATTTATAATAATCAATTATGAATTACGTAATCGGTAAAAAGGGGAAAATTAAAAAATAGAAAAGAAAAAAATAATTTTGTTTTCTATCAAAAATATAAATGTTAGCCCAAAATCGCGAACCCCATTGAAAATCACAAATATAATTCCATTAAATTCATGAAAAATTAAAAAAATTATAAATGTGGTTAAAATTTAGTTTATTTAGATTATTTTTGCCAGATCCTGACAGTTTAATGATTTTGTTTGAATTTCATATTTTAGTTTAAAAAGAGAAAGGCATTCTTTTTAATAAAATAATAATAAATGTTTAAAAAACTACTTTTTTTACACTTTAAATTATTAAGCGTAAAATTAACGGTCAATTAAGGTAAATGAGGATGTTTTAAGACGAGTTTTATCAACGCAAGATTATTGGCCTAAATATATTTCGTAGTAAATTTTATTTGGCATACGTTATTTATTTGGACAGAAATAGTGCGAAATCAGATACTAAGAGAACAGTATTTGATTTTGCACCATTTCCGTCTTAGTAACTTAAGGCAATTTTATTAATTCATTAATTTTTTAACTTTATTATACTGTAAAAGGTAATTCAATAATATTCATTCAGACCGAAATGTCTTTCAAATCGTCTGACAACAGGTCATAATTACGAAGTTTATTTCACAATTAATACATCAAATGACTTCAAAGTTTGACATAAATTAAACCAATCAATCCTTTATATTAATCTAAATAATATTGTTTTCATATCACCTTTCAGATGTTCCTTTAATGCAGTTTAAAGGAACTATTGTTTTCAGATCACCTTTCAGATGTTCCTTTAATACAGATTAAAGGAACTATTGTTTTCAGATCTATCTATATCAAAGTAAAAATGAAAAAGTATTTCGTCTAACAGAATTTCTGCTTCGTATTCCTATTATACATTTTAGATTTGTAGTGGAATTCAAAATCACAGGAGAATTTCTTGTCTAATTTTCTAAAATTGTCTGAAAAATAATAGCTGTTAAATTCAGCCTATTTCTCGTTCTCGCATACATATAACAGAAAAGTTCCATTCCGAGGAAAAAGATAAGCTGATTAATTTGGTCTAGACGGAAGCTCAATAAATGTATAAAAAACTCACTTTGTAATCTGTCATACATTTATCACACCACAAGAAGTTTGGTACTTTGTTGACTTTCGTCCCGCAAGTCTTGGAAAATCCTTAGAAAATATTATCTGTTTTGTTTTTCTTGATGGACAACTTCCTTAGAAGCCAAGATAATCGATGTATCACTACTTCAATAAACTTATGTCATTCAAAATAGCTTTTAGTCCGTGTTATCTCAATCCTTGTTATTTAAGGAAACAATTAATAAATCTACAAGACAATAATAGACATAAATTTTAGCTTTTAAACTGCTGTTAAAAGTTATAACGTATAAAGAAGAATTAGAAACGCAAAATAAATAATAAGACATTGCATAAGGAACCAAATATTATATTTAGAGCAATTATAATTATCTTCTGTGGAACCAACCTAAATTTCGTTCATCATCTGTAGGAAAATAACATTTCATCACAGTTGTTAGCTGTAAGTTAAACAAAAACTTCAAGAATTCTAAGCTTTCGTAGAAAAAAATGTATCGAATATTTATGAATTGCATTTATGATATTTTTTATTTATTTATTTTTATTTATTTATTATGATATTTTTTATTAATTCTAAGCTTTCGTAGAAAAATTTGTAGAAAAAAATGTATCGAATGTTTACGAATTGCATTTATGATATTTTATTTATTTATTTATTTATAAGCTTCCTAGCTTCTTTTTAAAAATAATTCGATACATTTGCATTCTAAAATATGAAAAAAGAGAAAAACTCGTAAATGCGACTTCTAAAAAATACACTTTCACGACCTGCACTCTTGATATTATGCTATAAAATATAAATTCGATTTCATATTAGATTCTTATTTATCATTTGAGTAAAATTTAAATTAAGTTTTTCATCAGTAGGAATGTACAATTTCATCATAATTGACAGGAACTTTAAAGATTACAAGTTTTTGTAAAAAAATTCAGTTAAAAAGAAGAATCTTGAATACTTATAAAATGCAAGAACCCTATTTCAAATTTGTGTTTATAATACAACACTTTAGCATTTTTTCAAATAATTCGATTCATTTTCATTCCAAAATTACAAGGAGAAAAAGTCATGGAAATATGACTTTTCAAAGCATACCCCTTAGTGACAAAACTCTTGGTATGATGCTGTCAAATTTAAATTCAGCTTCGTAGACGAGTACAGTTTCGAAACTCATTGTCATCTTCGCTCTACATCATCTTTTCTGATACCATTTACTGTGAAATATCATATTTTGAAACAAAACCTCCCCCAGTCTTTTTAATACAGGCTCATTTACACCGAGTTGATACTGCAATGTCAGAACGCAATCTTAAAAGGAATTTGTCTTGTTCTTTTCAGTGTTCAGGCATGAATTTTTCATGCACAACTAAGCCTCTGGTCGTAAAACAAAAACCTGGGGTTTTGACAGGAGAAAAAAGCCGGGGCTTAAGGCGGACGACTATGCTTTTCGACAGCACAATCCCTCGTCAACCGCACTCGTTAGTCATCAAATAAAGTAAAATTCAGGAACAGTCCCCCCTGGGGGGATAACTCCTGTATACATCATGAACATTGTTCTCCTTGCAGGAGGAGAGAGTGGAAAAGGGTATAACTTATGAAATGGAATGATATTTTCACGTCGTGTGGTGAGGTTGAAGGGGAACTAAGCTTCTTGCGGCTATAGTCAAGGATAACTCACGTTGATATTCTGAGGAAACATATTGCGACAAAATTGTCTTGTGGGTGTACGTGAATGCAGTCCAATAAGTAGGATTAAAAAATAAAGTTCTTTATTTTACAAATATTCTAAGATAAGAAACGTAGCACAAGTATGCAAACGACACTTGTAAAAATTCACAATAGAGATTACCATTAAATCTCAACACAGCGCTCAAAGGCTTCTTGTTAACTCACCAGCTTGCTTGCTGATCCAAATCCAACAACTCTTCTTGGCTTGAGAGTTTGCTTTTATACTTTTTCCACAAGAAGTGATTTCATTACGTAGGAAGTGACGTAATCTCCAGAAAATTCATGAAGCCAGTAGAAATAGGTTGAAAGTTCGAGGTCCTTCCAGAAAATTCCTTTTGTCGCCGAAGTCGCCAACTTTGCCGCCAAGTCGCCAAAATGGTCGCCAAATTTGACGTCGAGGTAGCCAAATTTATCGCCAAGATTAGGATCTCAGGGAAACGACTTTATAGCTTTGTAACAATATGTGTGTCATTACCCGCCATTAACTAGCGCTATGCATGATTCTTAAAAGTTTGAAAAAATTGATGTAGTCGAATGAAATTTTGTTTTTAAATGTCGATATCATCGTCGTTCAGGCAGAAATGGCTAAGTGCACAAAAACCTTTTACGGTCTATTACAGTCAATTAGAATTTGCAATTAATTATTTCGTGATAGAAACATGTTTTATAAACATCAATAAATAATCCTAGCTAGAAATTAGAAATTTTACTATTTACCATAACGACTCATAATTAAT
This sequence comes from Araneus ventricosus, assembly GCA_013235015.1. Taxonomy (NCBI): domain Eukaryota; kingdom Metazoa; phylum Arthropoda; class Arachnida; order Araneae; family Araneidae; genus Araneus; species Araneus ventricosus. The sequence goes on from BGPR01004784.1 coordinate 83,574, forward strand.
TAAGTTTAATCTGACTGAATCTCGAAACTATTGTTTTGGCCTTATTGACTTTTGCCCGAACGGCGACGATATATTTTACATTTGGTGTAACGAAAAGGCAGGAAAAAGTATGTTTGGATTTCGGGGGAGCTGAAGATAGAACAACTCTGGGACATTCTCCATTTCTGTTTGCTATGAACTTAACTTAATATAACGCAATAAGAATTCTTCCAAAAGTTTTTGAAATAAATTCCATAAACTTACTCGTTGATCTTCAAATAAATTAAAATTCAGAAAAAATCCCCTCCTGCTAATTAAACTCCTCTCTCTCTCCTCTTATTATTATTATTTTTATTCAAGAAAAATTAGCCTTTGAAAAGATTCTGAATATAAAGACCGACACCAAATTTGCCAAGAAAGAAATTTGAAAATGATTGGTCATCTTTCTTCTAGATGTAGTTTTGATTTAAATCTTATTAATTGAAAAGAACGCTCACTTTTCAGTCGTTTATTACATTATTTCTTAAACAAAAACAATACAAAAACATATTTTGCAACTTGAAAAGGTAATATTTCTTTTGAAACTAAATAAATCACAATAAACAAGGAACTTGTAACTTGATACTTGGAAGCATTTCTGTTTTGAAACGGAATTCTTTAATAATGGTTAACTTCTTAATCTGGTACTAAATGGTAACTTTAGTTTTCTTATAAATTTATGTCTTCGTAAATATTCCAAACTGTAAAAATGTAATTTAAAATTCAAACGCTACAAGTAATTAACATAAAAATATTCCAGTTTTCTTTGAGAAAGTCTTAATAATGACATTCTGATTGCATAAAACCGTCTAATTTTTAATAAGATAATCAAATGCCATGTATCTGCGCGAAAAGCACAAGGCTATTCCTAATGGCTCCATTTAATTATAGACGACAGTATCTGCCCTACTGACTAAGATTAACCATAAAGAAGAACTACTGATGGAAATGATTACCGTACTAACAATTCCATTTCGGGATAGGTCGTTTCTAGAAGAGAATAGATTGAAACCGTTAAGTCGAATTCCCTCTGACACAACTTATCCTTCCTTATCGGAACAGCTAATCTGAGACATGGAACGAATGTCTCGGAAATCTAGAAAAGACTTCCCCGATTCTTTCTAAAAAGTCATCATTGGACCCAAAATCGACGTTTAAATTATCAAAGTTTTCCCCCCACCACCCCTGCTCCAAATCATTACTAATGGCAAAGCAGCCAGGTCGACATCGATTGTCGATAGCCAGCCCGACCACTTTCCATTTATTTTAAAGCCCCCTCCTCCTCCTACCTTCTCAGGCAAAAATAACCACTTACTTGCTCACCCCCTCCATCTAGTTCAACTGTTTCCTCCTTTAAAATAATCCTCCTCCCCCGCCTTCATCTACGACTCTTTATATCTACCTCCCTCCTCCTCTGCCTCCATTGGAACCAAAATCTCGAGGTACTTAAGCCAGCGCTTTTCTCTCTTGGACAAACATTGATAGATAGACCTAAGCAACCAGACTGTGAAGCTTAAAACGGCAGAATGTCGTTATTTAGAAATGTAGATTTCCCAGGGAAACGGCCATTTAATTCTTAGTGAGTCCTTTATCTACGATGATGACGCCATTTTAAAGCTCGCTTTTCTTGCTTTTTTAATGGCGCCGTTCTCCCACCGCGTACTACTACCGTTATCTCGTTCCCAGAATTTATATATATACGACACCGGATTCTTTCCCCACCTCATACTTCTTGATAGGTGCTTTTAATCTGTAAGTTCTATTGTGTCTCATTATTACGCCAAGGGCGACAAATATAAGGATATCAGGAATTGAAACAGAAGGGAACAGATGAGTTAGAAAGAGGAATAGAATGAAGGGGAAGAGTGGTTCATAAAGAGGCCAGAACGGTTCTTCTTCCAGATGAACCGTCCTTTTTTTCTTGGGCTGTCAACGGAAGATGAAAAATCGAGAACTGATTGTTTTATGACTTTATATTCTCAAAATGAATATTCTATTCTTTCGCATTTCAATTTTTTCGAGTTTCTCCTTCTCGCTTTCAATGGATACCTTTTATTTCAATTTCGATATCGACAGTGCGACTTCATTGCTATCTTTCTCTTTCGTTTTATTATTATAATAACTTCTCCTGAGAAGATGGCGTCATCCCCGTTCACTTAACTGCTGCTTCCCCTCACGTCCAATCACTAGAAATCGAAATTTAAATTGGAGTACTCGTCATAAGGCGTAGAGATTCAGCGTCAAAATGTTTTATGGCATTGCATCTCTTCTCGCCTCTAATTTATTTTCAATAAAAGTTCCGTCAAAAGCGCATCCCTTTTTAATATCGTGTTTGTTTTTCGAAGAATGGAAGAGGATATTTGCGAGTGTCTTCAAGCGCTTGTCAACCTAAAGTTATTTACGGTTCAAAGTGATAGGTTTTTATTTCGAAAATAAAAGTGTCAAAGGGCGACAAATGTTCGAAGATTATATCAGTAGCCTTTCTCCTTTCAATAAATACTCAGTTTCCAATATTGCAGTTGAAGAAAATGGGTACTTTGCGCACAATTTTGAACTGTGATATTTTAGAGGAAGACAGCGATAATTTGCAAATTCTTTTTGATCGGATATTTCGCGCTGTTCGCATGCTTACGTCATGTAAGTTCGTAATTCTGGCTGAGAGGTATGAAATGTTACGGTTGCCTGTTTTACAGATATATGAATTAAAAGTTCTGTGGGATAGAAGTTTTAGAATATATTTTAAAATTTCTGTATGTTTTGAATAATTTTACTTAATTTGATGTGGCTCATATTTTTTTGTTGGAAAAATACCTGTTTCCTTAAATCATACTTACAATCAAATCTTAAATCATTTCACATAATTGCATTATTAACTATTTCTATTAATTATGGTATAATTAAACATTAACAAAATCAAAATCGTATATCGTCTAGGCTATTAAGTAAGTTGGAATTAATACTTTATTAATTAAGGTTATATTTCATATTAAAAGGAATTATGAATTTTTATTCGAATGAAACGACTTGAAATAGATATGAATGTTTTGTATATTTGAAAATATAATTATTCTGATGTATCACGAACTGTACTTGATCTGAAACTTATAAATAAGTTGTTAAATGATTTAATACTTGTAAGAAAATTCTGATAATGATTCGAAATGTAAGATTTTTTAATAAGAATAAGCAAATTAAGGTATAATTTTCCTTCGAGGATCTTTCTTGTTAAGATTTTTGTTCAAAGTTTAATGTGAACTGAAAGCTAGAATATTAATTTAGCAAAGGCCTGGAAATAACATGAAAACTTTATTTAATCCTTAAAATGCTCCTTTCTGTCGTTCTACCAACAAAAGTAAATAATAAAAATGTTCAGTCAGAAAGGTGTCAAAATGAAATATATAACAAATCCATTTGAATTCGGTTCAGCTTTAAATCAGAACACATATTTCTATGAGTTCGAGCAAATAAAGAAGAAACTTGTCTATTTTCTGTACTTGAATTTTATTATATTAAAAAAACAGAAATTTATACAGAAAAACAGAAATTTAATAAGAAAAAAACAGAAATAAAAAAAAACAGAAATTTAAAAATTTTTCAACAACCTATTTCACCAAAAGATAATACAAAAAAAATACGACTAACTTGACTTTCGCTTCCATTTCTGCTCACTTTCACATGTTCGTTCAAATGCTGGTTTTTTCGTGAAACAGTACATTTAGTAATAGAAAGAAAAATCTAAAAACTTTCCATCTTCCCAATGAACTTTAAAAGGAGAGTAAAAAAATTCCCCTCGTCTTTTATCGAAATGTCATTTCCCACCGGACCAAAAGCCTATTTATTTTCTCTTAGACAGATAGACATTGAAAAAGGGCCGAGAGTTGGATGTGTTCCACTGTGTTCGACAAGGAAAACTCAGAACTCACCGTGGAATTTTGAAATTCTGAGTCCATTTGGCGAACGTAGTAACTTATGTTATTCACGTAGTACAAGACCCACGGGAAATTATATGCGGCTGCTTGTTTATAGAATTTCCAATATTGACTCTAGGTGTTTCTGTACATCGAGGTTAACAATACATCACGATGGATCGAGAAATGTGCGGATCTGAGTAAATCCAACTTGACCTCAAGGATTGTTGTTCGTTAAGGTTTCGAATACAAAGAAAAGTTGATTCATTGTATAAATTTGAAACTATGTTTCCTCTCATTGTGTAAGGTTTGAATTGCGGTAGCTTTATTTTCACACTGGGTTGAGTCTGTTTTATAGGTTTGTTACGTTTATTTTGAGTTGCAGAACATCGTTTTTATACAAGCATACAAAAATCATAAAAGTAATTTAATACAACTAACCCAGAATGGCATAATTTATAGACAACTGTAAATTTTTATATTTTAAATGAGTTCATAAAAGAAAATATTAGCTCCATTTACTATCAATAGGAGTATTTTGCAAAGTTTCTCTCCTAATTTATAGTAGCTGAAGAATGCTGACAAATTTATACAGAAATCGCTCTTAAAGAAACATTTGAAATTCTTTTGTTAAAAAGACATTTATTCTTTATGAGATTTTCAGCTAATATTTGATATTTTCAAAGACGATTCAAATGCTTTGTATTTCAGTGTCAAAATTTTTGATATTCGTATTTCCCTGTTTATTTCCTGAAATTTCAATACACTAGTCATTTTTTTCTATCTAGGATAATAGCTCTGTTCTTTTCCCTACCAGGTTTTTCTTTCTCGCAGGTTTAACCTTTAAAAAGTTCAAATTAGTAGGGAGTTAACAATTTAATCTTAAGAATTATTACAGTCATATTGATCGTATTATGCACTTTTGATGGAAGGCGCCATATGACGGTTGACGTCAGGGTCTGTTTGTAATTAATCAGTAATATATAGTAATTCATTTTGGGCCCCAGATGTGAAGGAATTTATCATAAGGGCGGCAATCAAAGTGCTAAAAATTTTGACGGCATTCTTTATTACCATGTGTGCTTCAACCAAAAATGAAAAAAAGATGTTAAATATGTAAGAGGTAAATATAAAGAGACTCAAAAATGTAAGTGGCCAATTTATTATATTGGGACTAAAAGCGACAAATGTTGTAAGTGCCAAAAGCAGAAATGTTGGGAAATCGCAAAAAATGGTTCATCATAGATGTAGGAACGTTCATTCTAGTGAGCTTTTCACACGCTCTTTTGAACTATTTAGAGGACTACCAGGTATTTTTCACGTTTACCACATTATAAAACATTGCTCATTTGATACTTAAAAGTGAAAATAGGCGTTTGAAATTTTTTTTTGGCACTTGCATCGTTTACGACTTTTAGTCTTTCTTTCAGAAAGGCACTTCATATACAGCAGAACCTCGCTAATCCGAACTAATTGGGACCGGTGCCTGTTCGGATTACCCGAAATTCCAATAAAAAATAGAAAAGAAAAAGATGTGTTCTAAAAAAAATGTAAGTTTAAGTATTCAGTAGTACTATCTCTTGAATTCTTTTATTCAAAAGCAATAGAAAGAGAATATGTCTCCTCTTTTCATTAGAATAATGGATGTGCTCCTGTATGTGAAAATGTGACATCAACAGGTTTTTGAGACGTTGTCATAATATTGCTTCCACATCGAGAATAACATCATTTCGTCAGACAAATCTGACAAATTTCTTCACCCCAAAAGATCGTTAATGTAAATGTGTATGTGATGTGTTAACGAAATGTATTTTTATTAAATGTAAATGTGATCCTTGAATTATTGTATTAGTTTCTTCAATGTGTACAAAATTATGCATGCTGAAAAAGTACTTTTTTGTTTTTAGTAAGTATATTTAAATCTTTTCCGGTAATCTTTTCAATTACATATAATTTTCGGAAATAAAATTGGTTCGGATTAACCGGAATTTCGGATTAGCGGGGTTCTACTGTACTAATTTCTTGTGGGAAAAGCTTCGAATATTGAACATTCAAAGCAAACGAGAATACATGCCATCTTACCTTTCAGAAGTTATAAAGGATCACTAAAAATTCATAATCTTTTTCAGCGCTGAATTTTAAGCATTTAATTGTTAGTTTTGTAATTGTTGCACCACCAGCGTTCTACTGTAAGGATAGAAATATTTTTATTTACAAAATCAAAACATATTACTTTTTTCTCGGTATCATGAATTCAACTGTTACAAATTTTTACGAACGAATCATAAGTGAATGCATCTATTAATGAATGAAATTTAATCCGATACGAATTATAATACAATTTAAAACATCCACAGCTATGAAAATCTTACACACACAATTTTATCCTCCCAAAAGAGAAACAAGATACGCCATTCGAAATCAGAAAGAAAGCATTGGCGAAATTCCTTCTTACAGGATTCCAAGTCCATCGATATAAACTACTCTGGCAAGAAGAAAATCGAAAAGCATAACTCCCCTTTCCATTGAATCAATGGAAATACCTGTCGCATTGTCCGTTCCTATTGTTTCTCTGTATCATTGGACGAAATATTGCCGGGTGCTAGTCGCTGGTAATCCGTCCAGCAGGGCTGTATAGTGTGTAAAGTGCACTCAAATGGATTCCAGGGTATCCACGGCGATCTGAGCCAGATTAAGGTGAAAGGCAGAAGAAGCACTTGTAGTAGAAAGTGCTGTCAATGTCCATAAAGCATCCGAGTCGAGAAATTTATGATGAAACCCTGAATCCCATTTGGAGATATTTCTCTGGTGTAAAGATGGTAAGAGTAGTTGTACCTAAGGCAATAAGAGATCTGCTGAGCCTTCTCGTCCGCCCTGTTTGGCCACCTGGAAAACTCACTAATGACAGTTTCTGGCTTAGAAGTGCTTTATATGCCAGGTTAATTAACCTTCCAGCAGTCGAGAGTATGTATTAGGTACGTATTTATTTACGAAATAGAAAATACAGAAAAACAGGAGAAGTAAACAATAGTGATAACAATATACCCTTCTGCGCGCCAACGCAGCAGCGTCCAGTTAATGCATTATCAATATTGTCTGAATTTAACTAACCAATTAGGATACAAGCAAACTGCAAAAATCATGCTTTAATTAAAATTAAAACACATTAAAATAAATTAAATAAAGTAGAAAAAGTGGAAGAGAACTCGAATGGCGAACTTTTTCAAAGTGCAACTCGCCGTCGGAGTTCTATTATGGATAAATTTTCTGTCAAGGGAATGAATAATTAGTCAAATAATATTCCCTCTGTGGCCTGAATTTATCCAATAATTGAAATAAAGGAAAAAACCTTTCTGAAATAAGAAAACTTCATAAAGTCTTTGGAGATAATTACTTATATTGTGCATCGCATTACATATTTATATAGTTATTTTATAAATTTAAGTGCAATTTTTATTTATATAATCTTTATTTAGTATGGAGCTAATAAATACAGATTACATAAATAAAAGTTGCATTTATTTTTGTAAAACAACTCGATCTAAACATGTAATATGATGCACCATATAGTACCTTGTACAATGTACATACGCACGAATGCTGGAGGTTAATAAGCAAAAAATATTCAGAAGATCTACTGAACCTGGTCATCTTTTAAATTCGGCCAGCCAAAAGAAGGGAGAACACAGTTCACTGAAGACAATTTCTCGTTTATAGTTAATATGCATTAAAGAAAGCAATCATTCGATTAGTAAACAAAAATGATTCAAATTTGTTGAAAAGGAGCTTAAGATATTTTTTTCTAGATTTTTTCGTGTGATAAATTAATTTTAGAAAAATATTTTTTGAACATCTTGCAGAATCAATCAGAGTAAAGTTTTTAAATGCAACTATTTTCAACAGAAATTTTATTAATATAATTTATGCCTTTATGTAATATGTCAATAATAAAGTCATAATTACTTGAATTAAAATATTGTTTATTCAATAGTAGATAAATACTGATAATGCATCAAAGAAACTTAATTATGACACTTTCGTGTCACT
>BGPR01004784.1:91556-101800 GCA_013235015.1 Araneus ventricosus
GTCATAATTACTTGAATTAAAATATTGTTTATTCAATAGTAGATAAATACTGATAATGCATCAAAGAAACTTAATTATGACACTTTCGTGTCACTCTCGGCTTAATTCTTTCGTGGTGAAAACATTAGTCTTCAGTAACCAGAAACTTAATAGATAGTCGAACAGATTTACTCAAGGATCGAATTAGCGTATTTTAACCTTATAAACTAAGATTAAATCATTTACACAGGTTTTAATTTGAGACAAAAATTATGTTAAGTCCATAAACCACAATCCATCCCATGTGTTCTCTATGGACTCTTAGTTAAATAAAAACCACAGCTCATTCCTACAGCAAAATGTGCTTAAAGAAAACTCAACTCTCAAAGCATTAAAAAGTTGTAATCTCAGATTTTGAATACAACATTTTCAATACCATATACACATACAAAGTCACTCCATCAACCAACAAACTTCCTTTGATCTAAATAGAGGTTCCGCAATGGCGACCCTTGGACTGAGTCCAGAGAACTCGGCGATAAGAATCTACACGCAAAAACACAAACCCGGGCATTGGACGGAGGTGTTCACACCCCGGGCACTATGATAGATAGGATTATGCCGGGTCATATATTTCTCTATCTGATCGGAACGCCTGCCAAGATGTAGCGCATTGTGAAACACGACTTTTTATTTATACGGGGGATTGTGGACCGTCTTCCAGAGATCTAGCATGTCCAAGAGACCTGCCGGGATCATCTCTGGACTAGGACTTTTTTTTCCATCTCTTGTCTTTTGTGTGTGATGGACAGTGGAGGATTTTTGTTCCGTATGAACATTTCATATTCGCTTCCCTCCCTGTTACCATAGTGCCGACCCCCCGGTGGTCTTTTGTTGGTATTTCTAAGATATCCATTTTTTAGCCCCTTGCTCTCCACTTTCTGGATGTGGAAGGAAAAAAATTACATAATCGGTTTTTGTAATCTTAGACATTTTTCTTCAGATATTTAAGACATCGAACGAGTTTTTTTGTAAAAAAATAACGATTGGCTGGATTTATTTTTTGTGGTTGCTTGAACTTGTTTTGTTGTGAGAAGAGTGCCAAAAAAAAGTTGTTTCATCATTTTGATCTATTTTTTACGTATTAGGCAATACAAATGTTAAACGAATAGTGAGAAACTAATTATTGGCCAAAAGACAGGATACATTTTGGTACAAAAGCCTTTTTGAAATTTGACGACTCATAAAGTCTCTTTATTTTTCTATCACAAAATTACATTTCATTCAGAAGATTATTTAATGAAGAATATAATGCAAGAAATAATATTCTGTTATTGGTTTTTTTTGTTGTTGCTTGAACTTGTTTTGTTGTGAGACGAGTGCCAAAAAAAAAGTTGTTTCATCATTTTGATCTACTTTTTACGTATTAGGCAATAAAAATGTTAAAAGAATAGTGAGAAACTAATTATTGTCCAAAAGTCAGGATACTTTTTGGTACAAAAGCCTTTTTCAAATGTGACGACTCATAAAGTCTCTTATTTTTCTATCACAAAATTACATTTCATTCAGACGATTATTTAATGAAGAATATAATGCAAGAAATAACATTCTGTTATTGGTAATCTATAAAATAGAGAATGAAGTATACTTAGGCGGTTGTAAAATCCACAATTTTGGCCTATGAGGTATAATTATCTTTTTGGAAGACATATATATGCAGTTTTCTTTATCAGTCTTCAAAATTATTCTAAGCGAGAAAAAAATAAAAAAGCTTTGGATAAAAATTTCGAAGAATGAATTTAATTTTTTCTGGCCCCAAAACTTTTGCCAATATTAGAAAAATATCTAATATTGGCATCTAAGTAAATGTTGCATTATCAAAATAATAATTTTTTTTTCTTTTATAATATGCATACTTGAAATGGTTAGTTTGATTAATTGCTTCTTATATTAAGTTTAATTTAATGATTAAATATCGTAAGAAATACACTTAAATTTCTGATAAGTGTTTAATATGATTTTGTGTTCAATAATTGCTAAATAATTTGCTGATTCATTTTTCCTAAACAATTCTATTTGATTTTGTGATAACTTAAAAAATAATTTTGTAGTAAAAATTCATTCATTCAGGTTTGCTTTCTCTATCTGTGTATTTCGAATATGTATTACATTCATTTCAATAACATGCTTCAAGACAAAAGTATTTCTATAAAATCCTTAAACCATTAAGAACTCTTTGGAACAACATTTTAACCCGCACTTAGTTTGCTCCTAATAAATGGCTACCGGACTTAAATGCACAAGTTGCGGTAAAAATACATTCACAGGGTTAGGAGCAGCATATCAACTATTTTGGATTCATTCTGCTTTATCATTCTTTTATTTTTAAATATAAATATTATAAGATACAGTTTCCTTTTTCTTCAGTTTTTTCACTCATTTCAACACAGATATAATGCTCCACTCTGCATTTCAATTGTTGTAAAACTCATTTCTTTTATTATTACGCGTTTGTAAATGCTAAGGAACTGATAATTCCCTATGTTGTTTCATCCGTTAAATTTTATTTTAAATCGAAGCTTCCTGCTTTAACAATTTCACCAATTTCTGACATATGAATACAAGTATGTTGCTTACTTATCGTGAGTATGATTATTAAATGCATTACACGAAATCTATAAGGTACACGTATTTTGTATTTTCTCTACACTTGGAAACTAATTTTTTAAATTTCACTTTCATAGGAATAGTTTGGTTATTAAATGCTTTACGAGTAAGCTGTAAAGTACATATTTTCTTTTTCTATATTTTCAAATTTCTATTTTATTTAATTTCTTATTGGTAATATGATAATTTAAATATATTTCAAGACGGATTAAATACGCAGTACAAGAATTTTAATGTTATTTTTTCCAATATTTGAAAATTCTATTTTATTTCATTCCTATAGGTAGCATGATTGTTAAATGCAATGCAAAATAGCACGATCATGCCATCGCAAGAAAGGTATAATGCACACATTTTTTAAAACTCTTTTATGCACTAATTTTTATATATTATTACCATGTCATAAAACCGACAAATTTTATGGATAGGTGTGATACCATTTGTAGGTTCATTCAAATTATTTATTTGTATTCTCTTGTAAATTTCCTTTTTATTTCATTGATAAAAAGTTATGAGAAAATAAATTAATATGCGTCAATAAATAGCAATGGAAACGTTCTTAAAAGTGCACCCATGCATTAGTCTATAAGAAGTCATTTAACGAGCTTTACCAGCATCTGCTAATTAACATCAGCTGACAGTGATTAGGGCAAGTTTAATCACGCAAAAAAGGGCAAAAAGTCTAAATCTGGAGTCTGATTTACCCTCCTTTTCGATCATTTACGAACCCAAAGAAATTTACACGAAGTCATTTAACACCATTCAAAAACTTAAAAACCCGAGTTTTCCAGACGAAAACAGCAATTACTTCTCTTCCTCCTACTAAAAAACACCAGTTTCGACAAGGAAAGATAACAATAAAAAAGTTTAAAAGCCAAGCAAATTAATTACACAACTGATTTACTAAACGACATCCAAAGTAGAAAACAAGCATAAAAGAACAGAATCCTTTCTTTTCCCGACGAAAGACGAGCGAACGAAGGACAAAATAAAAAAAAATAGTCCAAAAGCTTTAGAATAAGATTGAAAAGAAGAAACAGAGAAACAGTTTAATAGTACAAAAGAGAATTAAAAGGCAGACGATAGGAAGGAAAGAATGACAAAAAAGAAAGAAAAAAGGAATGCGAAAGGGGGGAGCATTCATTAACTCTCGCAATATGTTTGTAATTACACGAGCCACAATCCCAGTCAATACGCTTCAGACAATGCCAATTGTCACTGAGGGGGGAAGAGACTAAGTTCCTTGATTAGCACCGGGGTGAGAATAACTCGTCCCCGCATTCAATATGCGCGTTTAAATTAACGTTTTTGCAGTAATCCTGAACTTTTCTTCACCAAAGAGAATGCGTCTTACTCGGGCACATTGTTCTTGCCGTCCCCCCAACCACCTTTTTTACCCCCTTACATGTTCTCTCCGCGGCTCCTCATTGGATCACTTTTTTTGTCAGGATTTTTAGCGCCCCGATTTCTTGCCACCCTCCTCTGCTCTTGCCCCTTTCCTTCACATCATATTTCGCCTCTTTTCTCTCTTCTCCTCTTATTATTATTATTATTATTCAGATTTTTTTGCTCCTTTAGCTGGCTTGCGTCTTTTTTTGCGACCTTTTTCATTTTTTTGTCCTTTTTCCCAATATAGATGGCCCTGTCACACCAACCGAAAGTGACAAGTTTTTGAAAAATGATAACCACCCGACGCACGTAGGGGGAGGTGAAGGGGTAAAGAAAGAAGAGGAGGAGAAAAAAATTACGTCGAACCCCCCACAGGAATGAAAAAAATTCAAAAAAAAAAATCCACAAAAAAAAAGGGGGATTGTCGTGAAGAGAAGGAAAAGATTTTGCATCGTAGACTCCCATTATTCAGGGCGGTTAGTTTGTCATCCGCCTTCAGCCCGGACTAATGACTCCAGAGTATGTAAATAAGGAACTCATTAGAGAAACGAAAACCGTCTCCTCCTTGAGGAAAATTCCACCCCTTCCCTCACTCTTTTCTGCCCCTCCCCTAGCGCTCCTCTCTGATTGGTCACGCCTTTTCCGTGCCCGTTGACATTTCCTACTGATGGATGAAGTAGATGCCGTATTGACCCCCCACAACCACCGACGCTTCTCTCTCAGCTATTTATGTATAAATATCCTCTCCGATCTCTTTTGCATCATTCCAATTCCGAAATAATACCAGAAGAAAAAGGTATTGTTTCTTCTCCTCTCCTCTATTTCCCTCCTTTTTTTTTCTTCTTGTGTTTCTTCTTCTACTTCTAAAAGAGCTTTCCCCCAATCAACCCTAAAAATTTGAAAGTCATGGGTGCCTGTAGTAAATATTATTTTATATTTTATTTAGTTGGAACTTTGTTTTTATGTTCCTTGTTTCATACTACTTCCTCCCCACAATTATTTTATGGGGGGTAATTTTAAACCCCTAAGAGAGAATTTTAAATTCGATGGTAATTCCGATGCATTCGGTTTGAATAGATGCGGTAATCGAAGAAAAACAGCAAACGTTTCCCCCTTTTTGGAATATCAATTGCAGATAGATACAAAGTATAATACTTGAAATATTTCGGAGTTTCTGAAAAATAGCTTGGATTGTTGTAATGAGGCTTCGGAATGCTGAATATTGGATAAGCATTAACTGAAGGCAAAATTTTGTTGCTTTTAGCAATTTAAAGAGGCTATTTATAAGACTGAATCCTTAAGTTGGGCAATATAAATTTGGAATTCCCATGAAAGTGAATTTACGTAATAATTTGTTTGCCCATATTTTTTTCTAATCTAAAAATACAATTGATTTAGACGTCGACATTATCTAGGGTCATTATTTACGAATTTTCTCTTATATTGATTGGACCGAAAACTAATTTTCTGACTGTTATGACTGAAAAAATTAAAGGCTGTAAAGGTTTTTCGTAAAATATATTTTGAATACTAATATCAAGTTCCTGTTAATCTGTATTAAATGATTGTTCATATGCTAATATGAAGATCAATAAAAGGGGTGATTTAACTGAAAAATAGCTTTCCGAACTGGATAGAATGTGAGCACCCCAACTCCCACAACCTTTATTGAGAACATGACCAGCCATTTGAGGGATTTTTTAAAACCAATCCTTTATTTCGTGCCTGCTGTTAAAAGGGTTAAAATCCCGATGAATCATTTTGATACTATCTCAACAATAAGAAAAATTCGACAGGGAAATTTAAATAAGATAATGAATTAATAAACATGCCTACGATCTGCTGGCCTATAGATTTTTGCATCTAACTAATTCTGATCTGATCTTTTTAAAGTTTTTCCATTTGCCACCTATTTTTTGTCGAAAAAACACCTTTAGGACCTCAGGTGTATAGTACTAGTTTCGTACAATTTGGTGGAAAACTCCACATGGTATAAGCGAAAAACTTGCAGGAAAATTTGGGATTTTTTAAGAAAACCTTTATATCTTCCCGAATATTTGTGCAGTGTTTACGAAAATGCATGCAAATAATTTAAATATCGAACATAATCATTGATGAAAGTTACATCTCGTTGTCAGTTTTCTGTGAAACAGGATGGGTCGCCTTCATCCCCTTCTGGTGGCTCCCTAATTGCCCTCGTGACCGAATCTTCACTGTAAAATGTGAGTTCCGACAATAGTATGTCCCGCAATTCACAGCAACTGATTACGAACCGATGTATCCATATTAACTCCAATTTTGTAGCATTTTCAAAATTGTGCATTATTTTTGGACACCAGTGTAACAAGTTTTTAAAAAGTTTGATAAAATATTTTTTATAATTTTTACTGCTGCACAAAATTAATTTATAAAAAATTATGCTGTGTACCACGGTACTTGAACACAGAGTGAAAAATTTGCTTTGTAAAACCAATGAAGAAACTGAAGAAATATTTATTTGAGAACAGATTGCTGTCAGATTATATACAATTACAAATACAAGCAAGATAAAAAAAATATTTAGCTAATAAATCAATATATTTTCTCTCTTTTTAATATATGCACATTTAACAATTGTATACTCTATTTTTATACTTTTTTATCAGTCTTAATTAACCGACTCTATTCAAGTTGAGTTGCATACACTATGCTGTAAAGTCATTTTTCCAGCAGTGTATGGTCCCGTTCCACACACTCCGTGTAAACACCTGACCATCGATAATTACCAAATAAGTTTATAAAGAAGCAATTTAGCTTCCAGTTTATAAACAGTTACAAAAAATACTTTTGAAATTTTATGGAAATTCCAGATTATTTCAGATATGTTCTCACATTGTAAATGTAATTAATAAATATCAATCAGTGATAGGTTTTTAATTTGCATCTAAATAATAAAAAAATAACAACAGTGAGTAGAAAGCCGAAAATCGCGAAAAATAAAGACTGATAATTGTATGTAGAAGAAATTAAATGCTTTTAAATAATGCTAATTAATAAATAATTGGCGTATTTTAATTTTTCAGTTTTTTAGCAAATGTACTGTTAGAATCATTAAATGTTCATCAATTAGGATACTTAAAATTTAATATTTATATTCATTTTAATATTTTAGCAATCATTAAATATTTAGCAACTATATCATTCAGCTAATCAAAGCATGAATATAACTGAATTAAGCAAATTAGTATTTGATTTATTAGACTAAATTATGAATAATTTAGTCTATAAAATCATGTCTATAATTATAATAAAAGTAATTTATTATAATTATAAATAGTATTAATTATAAATAGTATAGCAAATTAGTATTTGATTTATTAAACTAAATTATGAATAACTTAGTAAATAAAATCATGTCTATAATTATGCATTCTTAGTTTATAAATTTTATTGTTAATATATAAGTGGAAAAATTCTACAGTGTCTGAGTTCAGGAAAAAAACCCCTGTGTTTTTTCGAAATCTTCCCATTTTCTTCTCTCTTTTTTTGCCTTATACGGAGCGAAACATTTAAAAATTGTTAAACATTTATGCAAATTAACGAAATATATACATTTATTTGGCGAAACAGTAAGAAGATTTCATTTAAGTAGCTCCATCAGGAAGTCTTTTCTGTTATACAAAATTCAATTGCATGCTCAAAATTCAGTAGGATCAAAATACAGTATCGAATTTGATTCAGAATAGAGTAGCGAAAACTCAAGTCTACACAAAACAAAGAAAACCGCCTTTCAGTCTATTAAAATTCGGCATTTGTAGGCCACCTACCGCTGTGTTGCCCGTTTTCATTAAACTGCGCTTCCTATGCATCGAAATATAACTTTACCCTGCTTCCTTTCTTAAGTTATTTGGCAGGCAAATACCGTCCAACGATCGGCAGAAAAGCCAAAAACAAAGGCAAAAAACTGCTCAGCTCAGCATAACTGATTCGCAGACTAGAAGAGTGAAAAAAAAAATAAAGGCAACCCCTATCAGGGCAAAAAAAGCCACATGAAAACCTTTAAGCCGATCCCGTGCCCCTATATATCCACAGGTTCCCAAAAGCAAGCAGTTACTCAAAGCCTAAAGGTTTAAAAATGCAAATTCGACGTCGGGCGAGAAAAAGCAAATTAAGTCATTTCCATGGGTTTGTTTGTCTTAGAGATCAGATCTCACACGACTCTCACCCAGTAAAGCAAAAAGAGCCGCTAGGCACATGAGGTGGTGGTAGGGGGGAATCGCAGGTTTCGACGTAGATCTGAATATCAGATTGTGCGCTTTCCAAGGATTATAGGGTTTTTTTTCTCTTACCGGTGATACAGAGAACTTAAATTCTGACTCGGAGCCTGATGTGGGGTGATAAAAATAGTCAACAGAGTGTGATTTCATTTTCCAACCCGACTTGCAGTGGCTAAAAGCCTTTGCGATTATCACCGTGAGAAAAATGTTTTTGCTTAGCTTGCGGAGTGCATTGGGCAGGCAGGCGCGCGTTTTTGCGACTTGTTCGCACTTATATAGAGCTCGCACAATAATGTTCGATATTGTAGATATCATCGGCATGGAAAGTGGTTTTTGCTGCGTAACGTAGATCAATGTAAGGTAAACGGCTTTACAGAAAAACTAAATAACTTTGTGGCATTCTACTTACTCTAATGATTTCATGGCCAGTTCCTATTCCAATACCTAAGGCAGAACTTTTCTCCTTACCAAATAAGTTCCATCTCAGATTTCCAAGACATTCCAAAATTTTGCTTATTATTATTTTTAAATGCTTAGATTAGAGTTTCTTAAACAATTGATCAGGACCCTCAGTGATGATGATGTGACCAATTTTAGCAGTATTGTGGAATGTGATTCCTTTCAGATTTTGAATACTATTTTGCAATAATGATTAAGAAAGCCTTCTAGATTAAAAAAACATTAGAATTTACCAACCAGAGGTAATGACTTAAATTTAATTTTGCTTTCATTTAATGTTTCATTTGCTTGTTTGCCCTCCTCCCTCTTCTGATAAGGGGTGGCAGAGACTTTTTGGCACAGAGCATCGGTGTTAGAGCTACCAAAAATAATCTCGGTTAGTGCACATTAAATGCATCACCGTCATGAACCAAACGTCCTCATGATAGATTAATGTGGAAATTTGTAGAAAGAGATTCAATTACAATCCTTACTTGTCATGCCCAAATATTAAGAGCCCGCCAGTATCTCCTGTTTATTTTCAAAACGAAACGTTAATCTAATATTAAATAAATTTTTTGATTCAAGTTTAAAAAACATTAGTTTGTGCAGGAACCTTCATCATTTACCTTTTCTTGGAGTGTACCGAAATTTACCAAGTTGCAATGCCGATATCTTTCTTAATACTAATGGTATTGAACGATTATTTTTATATAAATTGCCCTACATATGTGTCTCTGAAGTTATGAAAAAATTACACTATGTTTCGCACATGCGCAGTAAAAAAATTTTATTAGAAGTACTCATATTTCCTGAATATTCATTTTTTAAAAATTCAAATATTAATGCAATGCTTCTTTTACATATTGTTAAGTATTCCGTAAGTTTCGTACAATTTGGTGGAAAACTCTGTATGTTATAAGCAAAAAACACGCGGAAAAGTTTGGGATTTTTTAAAAAAAACCTTTATATCTTCCCGAATATTTGTGCTGTATTTACGAAAATGCATATGAATATTATGCACATCAAACATAACCATTGCTGAAAGTTACATCTCGTTGTCAGCTTTCTGTGAAATAGGATGGGCGAAACTCCATTTTCGCCTTCATCCCTTCCGGGGGCCCCCCCCCCCCCCTAATTTCTCTCGTAACCGAATCTTCACTGTAAAATGGGAGTTCCGACGATAGTATGTCCCGCTATTCTCAGAAACTGATTGCGAGCCATAGTATCCATATTAACTCCATGTTTGTAGCATCTTCAAAATTGTGCATTATTTTTGGACACCAGTGTACATCTTGGAAGTGAATTTTCTTCCTTGTTTGTTTTGAAACAATTTTATTTCTTTTTATCACTGTTTATTTCTTCTCAAAATTTTCTGTATCAACCTTCTGATATTATACAATAATAAATAATGGCCTTGCCAAACCTGCTTCGCTATTGTTACTTATTACATGTTCCGTGGCAAAAATCATACATAGAACTGGGTAGAAGCCGGAAAGGAAGTGGTGCTTCTAA
>BGPR01004785.1:0-19292 GCA_013235015.1 Araneus ventricosus
GAATTAAAAGTAATTTTTTCAAAGTAAATTTGTCATTACCCACTGCTAAACACTATTAGGGATGGATTTTTAGCCTTTATACTGAGAACTATAAAATAAAATTGAAAAACCCCTGTGATGTACTTTTGGGATGTAAAACAGTCAATTCAGCTATTAGACTTAAGTCTGTTTTTTTTAAACAACTTGGGGAGTGAAATGTTAAACATTTTTCCTATCACAGTTGCACCAGCCTGCAAACAAAAGTAAAAATTCTACTGGTAAAGCATCTCTAATATATATAAAAGGCAATGTTTGTGTGCGTGCGTGTGTGTGTGTTTGTCTGCGATGTCCAGACGACTCTATCGCACTTACAGTCATGAAATTTGGCACACAGGTAGTCGTAATGGTGACTGAATGCACCTCGAAGCCGAAATTTTAAATTTTAATCTAGAAATTTTTTTATTTAATGTTTTGTGTTGTTTTGGTTGATTTTTCGCACTAATTTCTCAATAGATTGGTTTCAAATAACTGTACAACAAAAATAGATACACCATCGGAAAGAGCACGCGATTTCCGTTCTAATGAAGTTAGTTTTGAATTTCTAACGCAATTTACTGAATTTTGAGAAATTTTTAAAAAATACCCAGTTTTGGCATCAAGATGTTAGTTTTGATTTTAAATTTGTTGCATCCGACTTTCTAATAACACTATTATTTTCAATTTTTTTCAGCTTATAAGTAGAACGGTTGTGTCAGATTTAAAACAACAACGGTTAAAATATCTTTTCAAGTTTTTATTTAAATTAATTTTTTTCTGAGCGGTTGAGAGTTATTTTTATGGAGAGAGTTCCTCGCGCGGCACGGCACTTCGGAACGAGATGGCTATGTGATTGGTTGAAGGGGAGGTGACGTCATAACCTTGAATTGAATGACTGATTATTATTTTCGGCAGTATCTTAATGTATTTATTCATCTCGCATACTTAGCTTGAAGTATAATAGTTTTCACGCTGCAATTTTTTATTATTGTTTATCGTGAAAAAAAAAAATAAGCGGGAAAATCAATAATGTGTATCTTTTGTTTTGATTTTGTTTTCAAAACTTTTTCATGTCATTGTGGGCGTGTTTTTTTTTTTTTTTCATTTTGTTGAAGTCCTGATTCCACGGGCAACGCCGTGCGCGTACTGCTAGTTCACTCTAAAAGCTCCTGAAGTAGGGTATTTTCTTCCTAATGTTTAGAACTAAAGATTGAACAATATTTGTTCATACGATTTCCAAAAATTTCCACACTCCAAAGCTCATGATGTAACTCTATTTACAGGAATTAATTAATTGGGCTATTCACACCAAGAAAAGTAACAAATTCCCATGTAAAATTTTACTCATTTTTAATAGAATGACTAAATTTTATTTCATTATTTACTTATTTTCTTCATTTTTGAATTCAAAGAGACAGGAGAAAGAAACCAAAATGTATATTGTAATTTATCAAATATTTTCTCTATATGCTTTATATTAAAAGCATTGGAAAGGGCTGCATATATATGTTATTGAAATTTGTACATCAGAATAATATTCTGATTCTGTCCATATATTTTTTGTTTGAAATTAATGGGGATTTTTTTTTTTATTTTGCCCTGTAAAAGTGGCAGCAGAAACATTAAAAGCTACAAAAATTTATAACACCAATATCTGCTAAATACATTGACATTTGACATATTACCACTTGAACGTATGAACTTTAAAAAAGGCCTAGAGATATACTTCATTTACTTTTGCAGTTTCAAATGAAAATTAAAAATAAAATTGAAAAAATATTCCTTTAAAGCTATAAATACATATTGTAACGAAATTGCTTTGTGGGTGTACGTGAATGCAATCCAATAAGCAGGATTTAAAAAAAATAAAGCTCTTTATTTTACAAATATCCCCAAGCAAAGAAACATAGCACAAGTATTAACACAGCACTAGTAAAAATTCACAACAGAGACTACCAATATATCTCAACACAGCGCTCAAAGGTTTCTTGTTAACTCACCAGCTTGCTTGCAGGTCAAATTCCAACCGACTCTTCTTGGCTTGATAGCTTGCCTTTATACTTTTCAACAGGAAGTGACTTCATTATGTAGGAAGTGACGTAATCTCTAGAAAATTCATGAAACCAGTAGAAATAGGTGGAAAGTTTGAGGTCCTTCTAGAAAATTCCCTTTGTCGCCAAGGTCGCTAAATTTATCACCAAGTCTAGCATCTCAGGGAAACGACTTTATAACTTTGTAACAATATCATGCCAGTTGTAATGTGTTTACTTTCTTTGCTTATATAATTGAAATAATTTTCTTCTTTTTACATTCTGTACCTAACTTCTAAAATTTAGTAAAAATGAAGTTTCATAAGTGATTAAGAGTTTAAGTTTCAGGGTAGAAAATTGATTTTTAACGGAAAATATATTGAATTCATAATTTAAGTATGTTGCTTTTTAAAGAAGTCAAACTATTACTGAATGCAATAAAACTGTATTGTTATTGAAAAATATTCAGTATGTTTTGTGTTTAAATTTCAAAATGGTATAACTCATTAAATCTCTCCTTTATGCTTAAAAAATAGAAAAAAATTGTAGTTTAGTTTGCTTGCAAACAATATTAACAGAATTTTTTTCTGAATGACTGATATATGCCTTCCCCTCTTAGTTTTCTTTGCTTGTAAACAAGGCTAAGTGTTATGGTTCATATCCAGATAACTTAAATGCTAATAAAGGAAAATGCTTAATAAATGAAAAAAAACTTTTAACTAATATGTTCTGAAACATCCCGAAGAAACAATTTCATTATTTGTTTTTGTTCTAGCTGATGGAAACAAAATTAAAGAACTGCAACATGAATAATATGGTAGTTACATTTTGAGAGTTTATATTTCACAAGGAATAAATTAGTGTAAGTAAAATTACTTTCAAATATTTCTATTTATTTTTCAATTTCTGTTGAAAATTGGTTTGACATTTTGTTATGTGTTTATTTCCATTCATTGTGTTTTTAATCACAATAGTACTTAACATACATGAAATTGATGCCAATAATTTTTTCTCAGAATTAGAATGACATTTATGGCATATTAAATTATATGTATTTGAGATATGCATTCTTTTTATATAGTGATTATATATTTTCAGTTTTATGAAGCTTACTTCTGAAATTAACAGTGGCTCCCAAAATTGAGATGTATTCATTTTTTAAATAGTGTTTTGTTTTTCAAAAATATAAATGTTTAAGATAAGTTATGAAAAGCAAGAATAGGAAATATGGAGAGTTATAGTTTAAAATAAATTTTCGATACATTATATTAATATCAATTGGTATTAAGTTTTGTTGCAACAGAATGTTTTTTATATTCTGTAATTTAGAGCAATATTTTGAGGCTCTACACTTTGCATTTGTATTTATTTAAAGATCATTTTTATATATATTTATCTTTTTTATTCTTTTATTTAATAATTATCTGGAAGTTTTCAATATATATTTATAATTTGAACCACTAACAAATGGATTCAATGCATACTTTTATGAAATTTTATTGGTCTTACTAGATTAATAGGAATAGCAATAATTGTATGCAGTTCCATTTTATAACAGAAATGAAGTTAATTTCACAATTACAAATTTATTATTTATAAGTTAAGCATTCATTGGCCATTTTTTTCCTGTGAAAAACTGCATGAATAAATGTAATGTAATGATTTTCACCAAATTTATTTAGAATTTTAGTATGATCAAAATGTTTCAATTAGTAGAAACATAGTGTGACATTTTGTTCATAGTTTTGTCCAAATGCTATCTTCCCAGCCCTGATGTTGCCATATTTCCCAATAAAGGTTACTGAGATGTAGCTGGCTTAGCATCCAACAAAATCACTATCACTCTCAAGAATGATAAATGATGTTTCTGAGTATATTCTAAAACCATTTAGGTATTAAAAAATAGTCACCTTTCACTTAATTTTTTTCAAATAACACTCACCTGACTCTATTTATGTATATAAAAAAGGGGGTTTACCATCCTATTTCTATTTTGTAATTATGACCTTCTTACAAGGATTTAGATGTACTTGCATAAGTTTCTGGAATATTTTTTGGGGAATCATCTTTAACTTCATTCTTAGATTGGAAAAAATTGGTGGTGGTGGGGGGGCTTTCCTAGTATTCCCCCTCACCATTGGGCTATCATTACAATATTTTTTTATAATTCATTCCATCCATTTTAGCTGATTTTTGGTTATTTCCACTTCCTTAAGATAGTGTAATGCCTAGCTTTATTGCATTATTTTATATTCCATTTGATCCTGCATTTTTTAATCAAATAAACAGCAAATAAGCCAAAACTTTATTATTGATAGCCATTGATCTGACATGTCGTCTATTAACTTTTAATAGAATTTTTTCCTAATGCTGTAGTTGTTTTGTAAATTGATGTCGAGAGTCAGTTGTGAGTCACCTAATACTTGGAGCATTATATATTATATATCATCAAACAAATGTTTGAGCTAACTTTAGTTTTTTGCCCTTGGTGAAGTTTGAAAGAAAGATATATGCTATTAAATTCCACAAAAATAAGTAAACACATATATTATTATCAATTTTTAACAGTTCAAAATTCAACTCTTTTACTGTACCTTCTGTTTCAGCAGTTAATGATTATATAGTTTGTGGTGATTGAAACCTTTGTTCTGATAGTCAAAGTTGAATTGTTAACTTCAAGCTGCACTGTGCTGAGTGTGACGTCATGTAGGGGGCATTGTCTTGTGTTTGAGCATAAAAGGCATTTCACTCTCTCATAATAAAATAGTTGTTTTAAATACATGGCTTCATCATTGGAATTGACGAACCCACCTATGCAACCTTCATTGAACCTAATCACCACATCATGATCTGAATCTCAATCATAACAAGTTCATTTGCCATTCAAACCAATTAAACATAAGATAATGTATTCAAAATTTTCCAAAAAAAAATTCATTTTTCTTTATCTTGTTCCACTAAGAGCTATGTTAAAATTTATTGTTTTATTTTTGTGAGGATATGTAAATTCTACCTTTTGGAAGGTAGTAATTACTTATCAAGGATTTTTTTTATCAAATTACAAAGAATATATATATATATTTACTGTATAATATATATATATAATTACTCATTCATATATAAACATAAAATAGAGTAATAAATCTAAGAACTTAATTTACCATGAAATATTTGTAGTAGTTATTTATAATTACTTCATTATGTTGAATTTCATAATAATTATTTTTTTTAATATATGCATTTAATTTGTATTTGTAACTTGACCTAAGACTTGTACCTACTGGTGAGGTAAGCATAATTTTGCTTCAAATCTTAAATTTTAGCAGAAAATCCTACATGTTTGTGATAAAAGTAGTATGCAGATGTTTTTTATTTGTGTATGAAGAAAATTCAAAGAATTACATTTTAACTGTAACAGCAATTGGTTAAATATTCAACTGGGGGGGAGGGAAATGCGATAGTAAAATACATTTTAATATGGAAAGTTTTCTCTGGTTTATAAAACTTTTACTTGTGGAATGGCAAAATTCTGGTTAAGAGTATTTTTTGAATCTGCATGAAATCTCTCACTTGTTCAAACAAATGCAGATTTTTTTTTTTTTTTTGATAAATCTAGTGTATAGATAAGTTAAAAAATTACTTTTATTTTTGGAAGGTTTACATCTCTGTGTTTATTATTTCTTTCTTCAAAACACTCATTAGATTCCATACCAAAGAAATATTCTTTTGTTCTGATGACTGTTCGCATGTTTGATAAGATGGACCCAAATAGTGCTCTTGCTGTTTGAGCCCAGTTTTCCTTCCTAAACAGATGTAGGATGTTTACAGGTTGTAAAAATCCTTTCTTCCACCAAACCCATGGTAGTTTCATGTAACTCAAGTTCAGCTTCAAGTAGTCTACTCAAGGGCAAGGAGTGAGGCAATATCTTTTAAGAAGTGGTCTCCTCTTGACATATGAACAATGTTCAAAATCAAGAAGTTCTCCTTAATATAACCCTCATGTAGCTTTAGAAGTAGAAATTCAGATAATTAAACTTATCTTTAATATTGTGACAAAATCGTCTTGTGGGTTTATGTGAATGCAGTCCAATAAGCAGGATTTAAAAAATAAAGCTCTTTATTTTACAAATATTCTAAGCAAAGAAATGTAGCACAAGTATTAAAACAGCACTTGTAAAAATTCACAACAGAGATTACCATTAAATCTCAACACAGCGCTCAAAGGCTTCTGGTTAGCTCACCAGCTTGCTTGCTGATCAAAATCCAACTAACTCTTCTTGGCTTCAGAGCTTGTTTTTCAATAGGAAGGGACTTCATTGTGTAGGAAGCGACGTAATCTCCAGAAAGTTCATGAAGCCAGTAGAAATAGGTTGACAATTCGAGATCTTTCTAGAAAATTCTTTTTGTCGCCAACTTTGCCGCCAAGTCGCCAAGATTAGCATCTCGGGGAAACAACTTTATAGCTTTGTAACATTGTAAATTGATGATATAAGAATAAAGGGCGGTGGTGGATATATGATTTTGCAACTTACCTGCAGAAATCAAGGGTGTCAACGGCATGTTATATTACTAATAAAATGGTTTTTTTTCTTGGAATTTATTATTATTATTATTTAGGTTCATGTGTCCTATGTAAATTGTTAAAAGCAGAAGCAAAAGTTGCAGCTGTTGTGGTGTGGAAATTTGGAGTGAGGCAATATCTTTTGAGAAGTGGTCTCCTCTTGGCATATGAACAATGTTCAAAATCAAGAAGTTGTCCCTAATATAACCCTCATATAGCTTCAGAAGTAGAAATTCAACCAATTAAACTTGTCTTTAATATAAAGGTTCATAATTAATAAAAGATCTCGGCTCAAATTTGATTGGTAAATAACGTTTCTTTTTGCAGGCACAGTTTCTTCTAATATCAAGTTTTGTCTGCAGGTTGGGGAAACAAGGGATACTTGACCTAAGTGATTTTCTCAGCTTGTGGGGTAATTGGTAATTTTTGTGTGCCAGTTTTATTTGACCTTTGGTATATTGGATGGGGTTTCATTCTAAGCTCAAAAGCCATCCTAATGATGTGTAGGTAAATATATTTTGGGGGTACAAAAGTAAATTTTCACTTTTTCATTCCTCAGTAAATAGGAAGTTTACTATTGTGTATATGATGAATTAAAATATTTCCGAGGTTTAAGCATACTTCTAACTTTAAGTTGATATACTATGTTATGCAAAATCTTAATTGTAAGTGGTTTAATTTTTAGATTATTTAGAAAAGTTAAAGTTAGGGATACTTGACCCTATCAAAAGCTATTGCAGCTTCGATGTCGTAGCTGATCGAAGCACATTTTGTGGTTGGGATCAGTTTTCTGGTGCGTGGAGTTTGTCAGCAATATGGAAACTCAAACATAAAGAATAATTATTTAAAAATTGTTTGTTAGTAATTATTTAATGAATAAAATTTCTTAATTCATTGAAACAAGTAAAGGTATTTATTTCTTTAGAAGTTATCATGGCTATACAGGGTTCCCAGTTCCTTGAAAACGCCTTGAATTTTTTTTAAAAAAAACCCCTCATTGGGAAAAAAAAAAAAGGAAATCAAGTAGTTGCCCTGGAAAAGTACATGATTTTTCATTGGGTCCTTGAAAAATAAGCAAAAGTCCGTGTTCATTATTCGAGCCAAAATTGTGTTATTTATTCAGTTCCAGAGGCATTTATTTCGCATGATTCAGTTGCTTTTATAGTATTTCAGTTTTTAATTTTAATGAGATAAGTTAATAATATGATCCACTGTGTATGGGTTTCATATATTTACATTATTACCTCTTGAGGAGCATTGGCAAATGTGTTTATCTCACCTTCGTAAGGATCTTTTCCCGTTAACTTGCTCTTGGTTTATTACTGAACAAATTGATTTAATGAATATTCGAATTTTTCCAATTGTTTTTTTTTTTAATTACAGTGCCGTTAAAAGCTAAGTAGGATTTCTCAAAACTAGTTTTAAAATCATGTGCTTTTGATTAAATTCTCTCTGATATGTAGAATAAAATAAAATGAGCTTCGGAGTGAATGTTGGATCTGAAGAAAATTTATAAAATTATATGAATGAACTAAAAACAAAGCTGGTCTTCTTAAATTTTCAGGGAAATATATTCAATGTATGCAAGGCAAAGCTGTTTAGACTTAGCACAGCATTTCTTCGCAATAATTTGTGCAGGCTTTCCCATCTTTGCATTTTGCTGAACCACTCCAATGTCTTTGTCAGAAATGGATAACTGCAAACACATGTATTAAGAATGATTTCCTGATTTTTACTTTCTCGTATATGAAGTATGCAAAGAGAAAAGTATTGTATTCGTTATTGATATCAACCTCAAGATTTTGATGAATCTCCACGTTTTAGACCTCCCCGAGTCCGAAAAACACAATTTTAGAATTATACCTGCCTGTGAACCTGATACCCAGGGGTGCAGTGGAGCCGAAACGGCGTTCCGGCGCTGCTTTTTTTTTTTTCAGAAGAAATAAAATGAGAAAAATTGTGAAAACGTTCTTAATATCCGACTAAGTTCGGAGGGTTTTTTTTTTAAATAATGATATTTGAAGCAATACTTTTGTACTTTTATGTGACATTTATGTTAAAACAATAAATCATAGAAAAAAATTATATTAAATATTTTTTTAATTATTTGAAAATACTTAGAATTTTTTTGCGCTAAATTTGACCTTTTTTCAAACACTTTCGTTCAAAAACAAATGACCAGAATGAAAAATGCTTTAGTATGTATAATCATTCAACTATTGGCTAGGTCCTGAAGCAAAGGTTTTGCAAAATCTCAAAAAACATGTAAATTTTAAGAGTTTAAGTGTGAAATCATGAATTTTTTAAGAATTTTGGTATTTTTCCAAACCTCAAAAGCTACATAAGTTTTTAATGGAACATCATTGCATTTATCTTTTGGTTCATTATCTAGACAATATCATAAATAATATGTATGCCAAATTTCAGGCTGATATTTTAAATTGAATTTTAGTTATCGTGTTTGAAAAATGAAAATTTTGGAAAAAATCACATTTCGAGAAAAATGAGTTTAAAGTTTATGTTTGCAGTTTACTATGAGAAGAAAAAAAAAATTTCTTCAATACTCCCCAGTTTTGTAGACTAGTCCTTCTTTTTCGCAAACTTAGTTCATTTTTAAAAATTTTCAGTGCTGGAAATTCTTTCTTAGTCGTTTTCTTGAACCTCATGAGTCATTATCGTTATGTACCATTCAGCCATCGTCGACAGATTTTAATATTTTTTTCAGTCAATTAACTTTTGTATGCATGCTAGCTGATCTGGAGATACTTTTAGTGATTAATATTGGTTATAAGTAAAATTTATGTGCTTTTCGTACGTTTATTATCAAAATTACATCATTAATGGAAAATCAAGACACTGCAATTATTGAGAATTGCCTAAATTTGCAACAATCTATTATATAAAACGCTAAGGCGGAAAAAAGAGGTGAATTTCTGTTCTGCCGATGGCAACTACCGGTTTGTTTACAACTGTCAACGGTCGAAACTAATAATTCATTACGAAACGAAATACGACTTTCTAAAAGTGATATATTTTTTTTTTTCAACATTTCGTTAAATTCTTGCAAATGAGTTTGCAAGACCTTTATTACAATCTACGGAGGAGAGAACAGCGTTCAAATGAAAGTCTTGATTAAACGCTTCAAAGGAGATCAGCTAGAAATGAAGCTGATAGGCTTAGGGGAGCCGGAAACTCAGGGAGGTCTGTGCACGCACAAGTCCTAGACACCTAGTTGTTGGGAGTAAAGTAAAACTCGCCCCTTTTTACTTTCTTGTATACGAATTATACAAAGAGGAAGTATTGTAATCGTCAAGAAATTCGAACTCGAGATTTTGACGAATCTCCACGTTTTAGACTTCCCTGACTCCGAAAAACACAATTTTTGAATTATGTCTGTCTGTGAACACGAGAACTCGAAAACTATTAGAGATATAGGGATGAAATTTGGTATGTGATCTTTACACATAATTTGTAGGTTTTTATCAAATTTTGGACAAAATCCGTCTACGGCAAGTCTGTCTGTCCGCATTCATGTGAACACTATAACTCGAAAACTTGAATAGCTAGATGGATAAAATTTGGTACACAGTTTTATCATTTTGGAGGGTGATTGTCTGTCGGACTGTATAATCGCATATTTTTAATCGAATAACTTCTTAACAAAATTACTTAGATAAATGAAACTTGCTATGTGGCCTTCTTACCTTAATTGTAGATGTTTGTCCAATTTTTGTGTCAATCGGCTTAAAAAAGGGCGTTCAAATTGCATAATTAATTTTTCTAATCCGATTCTCCATACGCATGCGTACTGTTAGGATTCTCTGTGCACGTCACTTTGTCCTTGAGCCGGCAAGAGTGGAAGTGTGTGATAGATGCGTTTTAATCGGTACGCATCTCTTTGAATTTGATTCTTTACCTAAATTTTTTACAATCACTATAATCTGCAATGAAAGACCTTCTTATAGTCATTGGATTCTGGGTTACAGTAGGTTCGATTTTCTTTATCCACTCGGGGGGGACAGCAAAGGGGGAAGTATACGTGGTATATTAAGTATAAATATAAGCAAAAATATACGAAGTATATTTTTGGGGAAGTATACGAGAAAGTTAGGGGAGACCATTCTCTCTTGTTATCGGCAGCATCAGCAAAACGTCAATTTTAGGATCTTATTAGCTCTAGTTGGTCAGCATTGTGATCGACGCTAACTGGATTGATATGGTGATTCGAATCACTGATTGATTCGAATTAGCATATCACTGAAGATGTATCTTTTCTTGTTCGCCGCACATATATAAAGGAAATAGTACTTTTTTTTCTTCCAGAGAAGAAGTAAGAGAGTCTCGAGCTGATATGAGTATTCCGAAGTTCTTTGTACGTCATGTATTATTTTTCCTTTATCTTATTTGTGGTTGGTTACAAATCTTCAACCATGTTTCGTCAAAATAAATTTTCAATTTTAATTCAAATTGTTTCCATCGTCACTGTGTGCATCTCTTTCTTCTAGATAAGGTAAATTTATCAACTTAGGTTAATTTTTCAAAGGTTGGTTATGGGCCAGAGTCCCGCAGTGACGATTGGATTTTAAACTTGATTGAGCAAATCCCCTTTGGAGAGATATTTTCCTTTAAAGTTTTGAGACATTTGTTTTTATCTCCCAAGAAGTGCTAAGTGGGGGGGGGGGACGGCAGCATGAGTAATGACATGGTAACCCTATTGACATCTGATAACTATCCTAACTGGAAACAAGTTATGACATCAATTTTGTTGGATCGTAACGTGTATATACACGTCATATGACATTGTTTTAGGAAAGGAAAATCCTCCCGGGCATGGTGCAACCAACAAGGAGAAATTTCGTTACAAAAAACGTTGTAACAAAGCATTTCCAACTATATCTTAATATATCGAAGGATCTTCGACCTTTGATTGCCGATATAACGAAAGGTAAGAGAGCATGGGAAATATTCCAACCTGAAAGTATAGCCCGTATTATAAGTTTAATCCCTATTATTGAATGATTTAATTATGTTAATTTGATAAATCTTGTACTCCATAATATGTACCTAATCCAGTACAATTCTGTAATCAATATTCTAGTATACCGGTTTGATATTGGTTCTGGTTTCATACTGGAACCAGTATCACATTAGGCCCGGTGTTTTATACTGGAACTAGTATTGTACCAGATCCAGTATCATACTGGAACCGGTATCGTACCGGAACCTAATACCGATTTATGAAACACCGGTTCCGGTATGATACTGGATCCGGTATATGAAACAGGTATATTTTTTATACCGGTTTTTTTTTTCCAATAGGGATATATCAGTTCATTTTGTGCAGGATTGACATTAATGAGAAAAATCGGTCTGTCCGCAACCAGAATTCGGAAGATCATAAGTCATCAACTCATCAGATTTTTACCAGATTGTTTCGGGGCAATTGTCCAAGCAGTTTATAGGTGGCTTGATCAGTTCGGCAGTGTTCGAGAGGTCACAAACAATAGTAATATATATATATTGTATTATTTATCCAGATTAGATATTTTTTAAAATAGAAATATATGATAACTTAAAATATGATGAATTATATAAATGATCATAAATTCAAAATTTTAACACAAGTCTGTTTCCGTGTTTATGTGCCCGTGCGTCTTCCACCCTCGTAGACCTTCTGCTACGGACAGCCACCTTTCCAATGTTGGCATGTATGCGTCTATACTCACCCAGTCACTACACCAATGAGTCAAGAAGACAATGCTCTATTTTCGTTTTCTCAATAAATAGTCATTTACATACATTTTCTTTATATAACTTGTGTGGTATTAAAATTCCGTTTTCTTCACCAGATTACTCCTAAGATGTCCAGATGCCAGAGGAGGAATTTCTTCAAATAAAGCAAGACACTGTGATTAGATAATTATCTTGATGCAACTTCAGCTCATATTATTTATCATCAAGAACATACAAGATGGAGATGTATATCAAGAATAACGATCTGTGCGTGAAGACTGTTGATACTGATAAAAATGCAACTCAAAAGAATAAGAAATATTTCGCATGTGACATCTGTGGTAAGAAATTGTGTCAGAAACGGCTTTTAAAAAAACATTTTCTGACACATACAAAAGAAAAACCACATTCTTGTGCTGTATGCAATAAAGAGTTTCCTCAGAAAAGTAATTTAACTGTGCATTTTCGAACTCATACAAATGAAAAGCCCTTTTCTTGTGATGTGTGCCATAAAGATTTTTCTGATAAAAGTAATTTAACTGTGCATTTTCGAACTCACACTAATGAAAAGCCCTTTTCTTGTGAGGTATGCCATCAAGATTTTTCAAATAAAAGTAGTTTAAATGTGCATTATCGAATTCATACAAATGAAAAGCCCTATTCTTGTCATGTATGCAATAAAGAGTTTTCTCTGAACAGTCATTTTAATAGGCATTTCCGAACTCATACTAATGAAAAGCCCTTTTCTTGTGATGTATGTGGCAAAAAATTTTCTCGGAAAGATCATTTAAATGGACATTTTCGAACTCATACAAATGAAAAGCCATTTTCTTGTGATGTATGTCATAAGGACTTTTCTCATAAAAGTAGTTTAAATGATCATTTTCGAACTCATACAAATGAAGAGCCCTTCTCTTGTGATGTGTGTGGTAAAAAATATTCTCGGAAATATGACTTAAAAGTGCATTTTCGAACTCATACAAATGAAGAACTCTTTTCTTGTGATGTATGTGGTAAAAAATGTTCCAACAAAAGTGGATTAGAAAGACATTATCGAATTCATACAAAGGAAAAGCCCTTTTCTTGTGAAGTATGCAATAAGGACTTTTCTCATAAAAGTAGTTTAAATTATCATTTTCGAACTCATACAAATGAAGGGCCCTTCTCTTGTGATGTATGTGGTAAAAAATATTCTCGGAAATATAACTTCAAAGTGCATTTTCGAACTCATACAAATGAGGAACTCGTTTCTTATGATGCATCTGGTAAAAAATGTTCCAATAAAAGTGATTTAGAAAGACATTATCGAATTCATACAAATGAAAAGCCCTTTTCTTGTGACGTATGCAGTAAAGTTTTTTGTCGGAAAAGTAGTTTAAATGTGCATTTCCGAACTCATACAAATGAAAAGCCCTTCTCTTGTGATGTGTGTGGTAAAAAATATTTTCGGAAATATGATTTAAAAGTGCATTTTCGAGCTCATACAAATGAAGAACTCTTTTCTTGTGATGTATGTGGTAAAAAATGTTCTAAGAAAAGTGATCTAGAAAGACATTATCGAATTCATACAAGTGAAAAGCCTTTTTTCTTGTAAAAAGTTTTCTCAGAAAAGTAATTTAAATGGGCATTTTCGATTTCATACAAAGAAAAGCCCTTTTCTTGTGATTTATGTGGCAAAAAATTTTCTCGGAAAGGTGATTTTTAAAAAAATTATTGAATTCATACGAAGAAATAATTATTTTCTTCTGATGTGCGTAGTAAAGAATTTTCTCACTAAATTGATTTAAATGGACTTTATCCAACTCCTTCAAATGAAAAACACTCTCCCGGTGAGGTATAAAAATATTTCCTCTAAAGAGCAATCTAAATTTTTGTCGTTGTATTGTTATAAATGAAAAACTGTATTCGGAAAGTAATATGGCTTTGTATTATCTCGAATTTATATAAATAAAACGATCCTACTCTTATGATGTATATTGTAAAGTTTTTTTTCAAATGGTTTTTACTTAAGACTAGTTGATATAACTGGTGGTGTTCTGGATTTAAATTATAATGTTTAATATTTTTTTAATGTAAACACTACTATTGTATAAAATAACATTATAATACACAGAATCCTGTTATGATCTGAAACGTATTTAATTATTATGAATTGAACTGGATGATTTTTAAAAAGCGCCTATAGCTAATATTCTTCATAAGTTATTAATTATTTTTTATGTAAATACTTCAAATTTTGTTAATAAATAGCGAAATATAAGAAAGGCTTCAATGAATATTTTGAACCAATTAATTGAATAGTTAATTTTTCATTAATTAAAAGCATGCAAATAAATCAAATTATTAGTTTTTCCTGATATAAATTGCTTATCATTCTGCTGGACATTGGTTTACTTCTAACCTCGTGCTCTGAATTTTTTTCACTTTGACTAGATTAAATTTAGGTAAGTTTTTACTCATTGTGCCGAATAATTTACACCCACTATTGGGTATGGTGCAGAAAATCGATCTCCAATTTATAGTAAGTTATTATTGAGATGATTATATAATTTAATGCTAAAAGCATTGCCAGAGTAAATTATCAAAAATCTAAAATCAAACTATAAATCAATTCAAAGTAGGAACTGGTATGATTAGTATTAGTAA
This sequence comes from Araneus ventricosus, assembly GCA_013235015.1. Classification (NCBI taxonomy): domain Eukaryota; kingdom Metazoa; phylum Arthropoda; class Arachnida; order Araneae; family Araneidae; genus Araneus; species Araneus ventricosus. The sequence continues at coordinate 14,986 of BGPR01004785.1, forward strand.
CTTTATTAAGCATCCTCATTAAGGGGTATCCTTCTTACATGGTATAGTAAATACTATAATTTCTCAATTTTAATCAAGAAGAGTTTGTGTTTTTACAACTCTCAGTTATATTTAAAATCCGGAAGGTTGTTTTGAGACATTGACTGGCAAAGATCTTGAGTCAGAGCATGGAATTATGTAGATAAGATATGTACATCACTAAACTTGGCGAAAATAAACAATCAAAATATTTACAACAAACTAATATTACGAAATTTGTAGATTATCATTATATTCTAAACAATAAAATAATACTTTCATAAATATTCAAAAGCTTGAAAATAATGTCGTTTATAAACAGGATAATGAAAAAAATACAAGTTTAGTTACGGATAGAGATTTAGGCAAAAAAGCAAAAGATCTGAAATATAAGCTGAAGCAAAAAAATTTACATAATGTTATATGGCTTGAAGTTAAGTAGAAAAAAACATCAGAACATGCAACATGATAAAAAATATTACACGTATAATAATTTACAACTAATTAGTTTATAATTCTGTCTTAATAAGCAAAAAAAAAGAATATAAATTATTATTAGAGATCATTCACATTAAAGTTAATCAAAAGCGTAACATCATCGAAATAAGAAAAACAAATAGATCGGTAAAAATATTTCCAACCTGAACATCACGTGAAGGGCATTCTAACAGAAGTCTGAGAAAGAATTGATTTAATAGCTTTTTGATAAAAGTTAGGTCAAAAATAAATAAAAATAAGGATAAATAATTTCTTTGCTTTGTGCAATTGTGTGGCCTTTAAATAGTGCTTTTGTGTAAGTAGCTTTTATAAATTATAATAATGTACATATACTGATCTGTTTTATTTCTTTTATTTTAATTTTTTGCAAAAGTAACAGCTAAAGATTCTCACCTTAAAAAAGAGGGTCGAGAATTGTACAGTTACAATGACAGATTCAATTAGCATTATTGTATTTGAAACATTTCCTTAATTGATTAAGAAGTGGTTTCTTCGTTTTTTTATTGTGTGCTTTTGTTGGTAACAGATCTCCATTAACACACTTCACCCCTGTTTTTGAGGCTCCTATCTTTGAAGATTTTTCAGCTTCAATAAGGATGCGTTTGTATCCTCTGCAGTTTATTTCAGTAGAGGCTAAAGTTTTTTGCAATCTTCATTAGTATCTCTCTGTTTAATTACTGGCATAGTTGTCAGGACTACTTATCTCTAGAATCCCTAGGTAAATCATGTTTTATTTTTTTTTTATTTTGTCTTATTCTCTGCTTTTGTGCATTTGACACAGCTTTTTAGCTCTCTTTTGAAAGTTTTTCTTTTTTTATGTAGTTTATTTTTTTTTGTTATTTTTTTTTATTTCTTCATCTTGGTACGCTTCTACAAGATGACCTTAAGTTTCAACTATTTTTTTCAACATGTCATGCAATTTTTTTTTTGCAAAATAGCCACAGAGGTTTTGTTTTCTGCAAAAAGTGGTATTAATACTTTGAATGGCACGAATGTTGAATGTTCATCCTTGTAGAGCTTGCTGATATAATGTTGATTCTCGTAGAAGATGAATCAGTAGTTTCCTAGCCTGGAGTTACCCTGCGGTCCTAGCGCTCTACTCAAAATCTTACTACCTTTGTATTATCACGGAGGTTTTGTTGACATATGGATTAGGTAAAATGGACAAATCCGCCTTCTCCCTTTTCTCCTCACGGTTGGTGGGTGAAAGGCACTGGGCATGACAGGGGTAGGGTGGGTTTTGGTTGAATGATAAAGTCCTCGATGGAGAACCTGTGGGATTTCAACTGTTGCCCCGATAGTAGGGGTTTATAATATTTTTTGCTTTAATACGCTCAATATATTCAAACCATTTATTTATTATATAAATAATATATGTAGCACCGTAGTCAAATGAAATTTGTCATATTTTATTTACTATTCCTTTACTAGCTATTTGATAAACTTTTTTGGATTATAATTCTTCACCTTCCTTTTCTGAAATAAGTATTTATCCCTTTTAAGAGAGATAAATTAACCTGTTGCATCTAAACTGGTAACCTTTTCAAATGACTAAAGAATAAAAGGAATATTTAGAACATCTCCTTAATTCCAGTTGTGTCCTGTTCAATCCACATTTGAACAAGAGAAAGAAAAATAAGCTCGTTTACAAAGCAAGGCTCCCAATTCTATAGCAAAATCTCTCTGACACATGTTCCAGTAATTTTTACCACTCTTACTAGATAAATGATTCTGAAATAGACTGTAAGAAGCCAGATGTAGCATTTTCTTTCCTTGGTCATTTTAACGCGATAATTATAGTGACATTCGGTGATTGATTTGAGTGGTACGCTTTTGTAATGACAATACAGCAAGGTTAACTGTGAACTTCTTTTCACATAGAGATACATATGTTTCTGTATGAAAACACCATCTTTCTTAGACTGAGGAGAAATATAGTAAACAATTTTTATGAGGAATTTATTTTGAGGAAAGCAGAAATGTTTGTAAGAAATAAAATGAATTCTTGAGAGCGATCTATATTTCCTTTATGCGAAAAAGATAAACTAGAAAATTGAGTACTGTAAGTGATTTATATATAAAAGGTAACAACGTAGATGGAATTTAATCTTAAATGGATTTAACTAACAAAAACTGATACACCATTCATTATATCTCACGATGGTTGATTAGACGTAAAGTCTTGCTGATTAATTAAATTTCAACTAGCATTTTATTACTAATTTATAAGAAAGAATTTTTTTTATTAAATAAAAGTATAAAATAAAAGTAACTTATCAACAATATAAGCAACAAACTCAGAAAGTAATGTCAAAATCTACTGTGTTAGATTAGGTGGGTTTTATATTTTAAAATTGTTTGAGGTAAATATTTTTAGTCAAAGCTAGTTTTATTTTTTCTAAATATTTATTTATTGAAGTAAAATTCAGTCAAGTTTTTGATTTTTTTCATGAATTTTAATTTTTGAGATTGGCTAAAATTTAATGAATTGACTAAACAATGTTTCCCGACAATTTCCCAAATCCTAAATCAGTTTTGGAAAGCTTTTAGAGTGAGTGTGTTTTAATATTGGTCCTCAAATGTCCGTGAAAAACATCAATCCTTACCTTTTCTAAAAATGAAGTTAATCACTGATATGATTTTATAATATGACTCCTTACTCGGCAGAAATAAGTTATTGTCTTTATTTAACACGTTATTGACCAAACCATTTACAGCATTGCTTTAAGAAAAACAAATTTAATAAAAATAATTTTTAAATATTTACACTTTTTCTTTAAATGTATAAGGAAAAAAGCATTCTATTTTAATTATTCTTACTGATTAGTTTTTTTTAATTCATTATATAAATATTATGTAATCTTGAAATAATTTTTAACACAAATTTGCAATTATGAAACTCTCTCTTGTAAGGTGAAATTTAGTTCGGACCAACCCTGAGTCCAATTTATAATTAAGTTGTAAAAATATATAAAACTGTTGTATTACTGTCATAGAGAAAATTACAGAAATTTTAAAAATCAAGTACATCACTAATAAAAATTTGTACAACTGCGCGAGTGTTTTGTTTTTTTGTTTTGTTTTATATTTAAAATCTTGAATACTTCAGTAGGAGCCCAGTAGAATCCAAAAAATTACATATTCATGAGTAAAATCTGTTTTTTTAAGTATATTTTCTGGAGTAAAGTTAACCTGTTTTAAAGATCATTGTGTTAATCTATTAGCGGCAAAATGATATTTGTCTTCATTACAAGAAATTGAAAAAAAAATTTACTCTAATAAATGAATTTCTAAGAAATTTAAATTTTAAACTGTATTCTTAGCTTTAATATTTTTCATTCAAATAAATACAAGATTTAGTAAAAAAAATATAACAGGTTAAAATTATTTCAGAATCTTATTTTGAAAGTTCAGCGTGTAATTCTTTCTGAAAACATTTTGAAAGCTTCCGCGAAGCGAAATCAATTCATCACTGTCAGCCATGAATAGCAAGCGTTTCCCCTCCCGAGGAAACCCTTGTGGGAACCGCTTTACTACCCAAAACCCCTAGTTTGACCCTTGCCGCCGAAAAATCCGCCTGGCTCATTATGAAGAACCTACCAAGCCGACTGGGGAAGTGGTGTCATAGTGAAGTGTTAAGAAAGCCAGGTAATTAGAGCATATTTTCCAAAATTTTCTTTCAAAATGGAAGATAGAAAAGTTTCTTTTCTTTGTGCAAAAGCGGAATTTTGGGAAGAAAGAAAAATTTTGCACGGCAGGGGGAAGGAAAAAACGGAAATCCGAAGGGGGGA
>BGPR01004785.1:19714-31451 GCA_013235015.1 Araneus ventricosus
AAAAACGGAATTTTGAGAGAAAAAAAAGGGAAATTTCTCCAAAATAACAAAAAAACGGAAATTCGGCAAAAAGCGGAAGCATCTCATCCCTGTGTATAGCAATACTAAGATACAAAATCAAACTATGCTATTAAATTAAAATCTTGTGATACTGAAATCATTTTAAACAGTTTTTGTAAAATTATAGGATAAAAACAAGTTTTGTTTTATATAAAATTATAATGTGTTACACACTGAAATATCTGTGCATATAATGAATAACATATTTTCTAAAATGTCAGGTATGCCATTGCTAGGCAATAAAGTTAAAAAGATATTACTTTAAAAGATATTGCAATTATATGTTTTAAAGTTTAATAATTTTTTTTAAAAACTTTCACAAATTTATAGATGTTTAAAAAGTATTAAGATTTGTGACTTTTCAGAAAAGAATGACAAGAAAATCTGAGAACTGAGACAAAATAAAAATCAATACAAGCAAGACGGTAACCCCTTTACCTTTGCAGACAATTCAGCGTATTCATGGAAATAAATATGAAAACGATTTTTTATTTTAAAATATCATGGGAATCTTACTTGAATCAATTATTTATATTAAGATAAATATTTAATGGCATAAAACTAAGCCCAGTCAGAGGAGACTCGTTATCCGGAGGACACATCTTGTTCCGGAATGGTAGAAAGGGGGAAAGCATTAGAAGTAGATGGGCAGGGAAATAGCTGATCCGGAGGACAGATTTAATAGAAAGACGGCTTGCTGTATGGTTGCTTTCGAGAAAAACGTTTTCGCCAACAGATGGAGGATTCGTTTATTCGCCAAGAATGAGATGCATTTTTCAAATTCATGATTATGGAGTATCGGTTCTCGGTATTGATGGGTCAGATTCGAACCTTTTGCGGACTTCAGATTCGAACCTTTTGCGGACTCGGATCCTAGGATACGAGTCCGGATGCGGATTCGGATCCGCTGATTCGTTCCGACTCCGAAAAAATGGATTTATAGCCCATAATTACTTTAATAATCTTTATTATTGAACTTATATTTTAATATAATTATAAATCATAATTAATAACATAATAATTTTAATTAGATAATTAATTGCATTGGTATTAATTTTAATTAATAATTATAATTAGATAATTAATTATATTGATTATAATTTTAATAATTAATTTTAATTATTATTAATCATTTTTTAATTAACATTTCTGTTAATTATTTAAAATTTCGTTAGTGAATTTAATGGAACTTTGCAAAAATCTTCAGTATTTTGGCGCTTTTGATTTCTATTATCTGGTTAGGACTTCCCATGAATATCATTTAATTTGATGGAAACAATATATTTACTGAAGCGTTCAGTAATGAAATTTAAGCTCAGATTTCTTTCTAATTAAATATCAAGTTTTCAATCTTGATGAGATCCATACAGTAAAAAATATTTTAATCATCATCAAGGAATATTAAACAACTCTTTGCAGTTATCAAAGATCTACTGCTGTTAAAATATGTTATTAACTACATTGATAAAATGTAATTTTTTAGTGAATTTCAGGCAGTTGAATCAAATGCTTTTAAATTTTGAGCAAATTATGAATGTCATTTAAATATGCCTTTCTCAAACGTGCTTGCATGGCAAGGTCGGTAGAGCGCCGTGTTACGAATCCCACAGGCCCGGGTTCGAGCCTGAGTCTTTCTTTCGCGGTTGCTGCAAGGCTAATGTTTTCGAGAATTTGAATTTAGGATATTCTCTTTTTGTAATATATATTCAGCTTCTTATTCTATTTTACTCTTTTATTTCTAAACCTAATTTATTATTAGATAAATTTTAAATAATTCCTAGTGTCCAAAATCAAAAGGTATAAAAATATTTTTCGATGGCCTTTAAATTACTCACACGGAAAAAATATTATTTCTTAATAATTTCTAAATTGCGTTTCTAATTGTTGACTTATCCTAAGCATGTATAACAAAAATTCTTGACTATTTGAAAAAAGTCCAGGCTCAAAATTTTCTTTTAAATGGTTTTTTTTATCAAATCCATTAATTTCAATTTATCGAGATTTAACTAATGAAAAGATTTTTGATATTGTAATCTTGAGTTAAGAATAAAAAATTATAATTATTTTAATTATAATTATTATTATTTATTTTTACTAAGAAGTATGTCAAAGAAGGTAGTTTAGCAATTTTTATAATATGTTGCGAATGCAATTTTTTTCTGTTTAGGAGAGAAAGCTATTTTGATAGTAGATAAATTAATTCAGAAAATACAAAAACATTGTATTAGCATTGGAATCTTTACTTAATTTCAGTGCAGTTGTTCAGAACACCAACAAATGAGTGAAAAATAGATTACAGAATTCCATTTTATGCAAACATTAAAAAATTATTGTAAAATGCAACAAAAAGATATGTCATTTCAAATTAAATAATAGCATGTAAAAATAGTAAAATTTTCGTATTAGATACAAAACAATATGATATAGAATACAAATATATAATTAAAGCTGCATAACTGCATTGAGATGCAATTTTTTGAATTCGGGCAACCTTATTGAATTAGCTTCTCAGAGGGTTAAATATACAATTACGATTTATAAAACGATATTTTGAAATTAGAAATTTATTTTTAAATACTAAGCAAATAAACTATTATATTATTGAAATAATACATTTTTACAAAAGCTTTTAACCTATTCAACATAGGTTTGAAGAGCCACAAACATCGTATTCAACAATGTCCCATATGTACACACATGAGATTAATTTATTACAAAATTGTATAAAACGTAGTGTGAGAGCTTTGCAAGAAAAATATAAAAGACCCACTTTAATTTTAATATTAAAAAATAAACTTGTAAACTTGTTGTTATTTGAAGATTTTTTCTTAATACATATTTTGTAATTAAACGAATTTCGAATTTTATAATATGCTCTCTGTATGTGCGTTTCACTTAAACAGACTTCCTTTGAAAAAATAAAATTAAATAATTCTATTAAAAAATGGCGGACAGACATTCATTGAGTATTAAATGACTGATCGAAGAAAAGGTTATGACCTTCTTTCATCAATTCTTATTCTTATACTTTTTCCCAGCACTCGTTTGTACTCGAAATAGAGAAAATTATTCTTTATTTCAGATTCAAACTTTTGCAGCTATCTTTGGTATTTTCTTGAAATCAATTTCTTGTAAATTTAAGAAATATTAAAAATACATTTCCGAATCTGTAAAACAATAAATAAGGAAATCATGGTTCCATTTATTGTTCATGCAACTTCTTTGTTCTCTCAAACTTTATTGTAAAAAAAAAAAACGGAAGAAACTTTATAATAAAACAGCGATTTAATTATTTGCATTGCAACTATAAATTGTTTTAAAGAATAATATTCCTTTCTTGAAAAAAGAAAAAAGTTAAATAAATAAGCTTATAAATACGAATATTAAACTTTTTTTTGGTGTTTAAAATGAAATACACGACACAATATTCATGAAACGGATATTCTTAGAAAAATTACAAAAAGATTGACAAATAATATATTTTCCTTCACTGTATTGTAAACTACAATATTGATGACATGTAAAAAATATTGATCTGAATTTTATGTTAATATTTAAATTTCGTGTTATACAATACATTTAAAAGGTATTAATAATTGGATGGATTTTTATGCATTTCACAAAAAGTGTTTAAAAAATGACTGAAATGAAGTTAATCAGCAGCAATAAATTTAATATATCACCTTTATCATAGAAAGAATTCATAATAATTGACAAAATAATTTTGTGAAAAAGTATCAGGTAAGCTAATATTAGTTGTTTCAATCGATAGTTTCCTGTATCAGATTGTTCTATTGTTATATTTTCTGTCAACTAAATGAAGAGCAAACATCTTATATTAGACAAAATATTCCATTGCGATACTGGCTTTTAAAAGTCATTTCTTAAAACCGCAAATGACCAGACCTCTCCTCCACTCCCTGTCGTTTCATTGTTCACAATTGATGTCGCCGCGCGGAAGCGGAGGACCTCCATTTTCTGGAATTTCTGTAAAGGAATAGGGGATTTCATTCTGCTTCCGTGAATGAAAAACTACCCGGTCTTCTGAGACACAGAAATTATCACTTTTGCCGGGCTTAGAGAGTTTAAAAATAACATAAACTCAGTAAAGTTTTGACTCCATGGTTCCCCCAAGTGCACATTTGCTATTCGCTTTTTTTTATAATAGATATGTATAGGAAAACAGCCTTTAACCACCAGGTTTCTATCTATTTGTTATAAATCCGGATAAGCGCTGTAAGAACCATTAAGCAATGCAAGTTTTGGGACCCCCTTTTCCTCAACATCTTCTACCAAATAATTTTTTATTGATTTATACTTAATCTCCGTATAAGCAATTTTTATTTAGCAAATATTACTAAAAACAGAAATAAAGAAACATTTAATTGCAGGTCACATTCGAGCTCATTTCAGTTTCTCGAGTATAAAAAATTGAGAATATAAATTTAAAAGTAATTTCAAACAAATAATGAAAAAACTTTAGAACTTTTTCAGCAAAATCTAACAATCTAAATACTCTAATACAAAGTTTTACAGGACTGTTGGCTTATAAGTGAGTCAGCTGAATGAAAAAAAAGGTCTGGAACACACTGATATGCAAACTAATCTGAAAACTTGGAAAGAAAGTTCAGGAATTTAAACGATACTCAATTTCAATTTGAATAAGTTCAAGTACGCGCCTCTTGTAAATCAAACGAAGTAAAGATATCACTTAACTCCTCTCCAAACTTCCACGCCACACCGGCGGGAAAAGTTTAATGACTGGCATTTTCAGTATGGGTGGAAAAATGAAAATGGTGAATAATTTTATAAAAGTCATTTCTAAATTTCAAAATCCATCTCTAATCAAAAAACATATGGATTTGCGTATATAGATAAGTTAAATGGTTTTTATGAACAAATTTGGAATAAACTCCAAGATTTTATTAGACAGATTACAAGTAATTCAAACTTGAATTGAGAGCTGATGCTGTCATAAAACTGATAAGGTTAAATTACTGTTTTAGCTAGTTTATGTTGGCTTCTGAGAGAATGAACCGCATATAGTGAATATCAGAGATGGCTTCAGTACTATTTTTCTCTCTGTCTGTAACAAAGAATGGTCGAAATAATGAGAAAAGTATAGAAAGATATATATTACATGATACAACTTCCAGTTCATTATTCTGATGGAAAATTTTTATCCTGTTATAAACTGGATTTATTTTCAGCTATATTTCTGAGGTTATGTAAGTTTGTGAACTCCAATAAACCTTCATAACTAATCCAGATATACGGATCTCAAGGATGACTAATGATTGTAAATTTACAAATAAAATACTTTGGAAATGCTAACGTGTCAAAAACAGCAATGCTTATCTAAAAGAGAATGTAAATTTCCTATGTTCGAATCAGACCGAACAACGCTATAAATGAAGCTTTTCAACTTTTCAGTATGCAACTGTAGTGAATCAGAACATATTAGGATGGTGAGCATAACTTGAAATTTTTGACTCTATAGTTGCAAAAATCCAGGTGTTATAACCATTTTAATAAACTTTTAATTGGGGGAATAATTAAAATATAAATAGAAAGAGAGCCGATCAGTTGAGAAAGGTGGAATTTCGGGGATAATCTGGCACTGTGGTGGCTAATATTAAAAAGTCACAAAATGAGTTGCGAAACTCTTTGTTCACGCAGATTGCAGGTGAGAGGATTTTAATTAAAATGACGGCAGATGGTCATGAAATTGAGTTAGAGCACTAGGACTACTTTTAAACTAGAAGTCTTAGCATGTTCAATGAAATCAGCTTGTTTACCATAGCCCAAGTGTAAAAAAAGAAAAAAGGCTTAAAATAGCGGAAGAACATTTCAAAGTCCGTAAATAGGATAAAAATACAAAAAAAGTAAAGGTTAAAAAATCTGAACGGAACCGTCGTGTTTATGGTAGTTAATAAAATTGTGCTGATTCTGATTTTTTATTTGCAAAACTACAGAAGTTATAGCCGTTTTAATTAGCTTTTAATTGGGGGGATTCATTAAAACATGAATAGGGAGAGGGACAATCAGTTGAGAAAGGTAAAAGTTTGGGGATAATATGGTACTATTGTAACTAATGTTAAAAAGCACGAAATGAGTTTATAAACTCTCTGGTCATGCAGATTGAAGGGGGGTGATTTTAATTAAAAGTGCGACAGACGGTCATGAAATTGAGTTAGAGCACCAGGACTACTTTTAAACTAGAAGTCTTAGCATGTTCTATGAAATCAGCTTGTTTACCATAGCCCAAGTGTGAAAAAGAAAAAAAGCTTAAAATAGCGGAAGAAAATTTTAGAGTCCGTAAATAGGATAAAAATACAAAACAAATTTTGAAGATTAAAAAATCTGAACGGAACCGTGGTGTTTATGATAGTTAATAAAATTGTGCTGTTTCTGGTTCTTCATTTATAGAATTACAAAAGATAAAGCCATTTTAATTAGCGTTTAACTAGGGCGGAATGATTAAAACGTTTCCAAAATTAAAATATGCGGTTGTGAAAGATGCGGAGATGTGAAAACATGATGCAATAACAAGAAATATTATTTTTTTGTTTTTCAGGATTTTTTAAATATTATAATAATTTTCTCTAAAATTATTATATTATATTGATTCTGAATCGGAATCAGTAATTCAGAATCCGCGGAATCAGAGTGAATCCAATTCCGATTCACGAATCCGATTCCGCGGATTCATCACGAATCCGATTCCGCGGATTCATCGCGAATCCGATTCCGCGGATTCATCGCGAATCCGATTCCGCGGATTCATTGCGAACCGGATTCCACGAATTCAGCGCGATTCCGACCAAAAGGAACGAATCCGCCGATTCCGCGGATTCATCATGAATCCGATTCCGCGGATTCGGCGGATTCGTTCCTTTTGATCGGGATCAGATCCGGTCGTTCCTTTTGAGGATCCGGATCTGCGGATTCGTTCCGGAGTGAACGACACATCACTAGTTCTCGGGAATAGCAGTTGCATGAAGAAGCTAGGCCTTATGCAGGCGTGTTCTCATTTAATGAAATGATAATAACCTTATATAAATTGATCATATAAACTCAAGATTAATTTTTACGATTCTTATTTTTGATTGGTATGCAAAATAATGCTATGAATGAAGGTTGTGCTTTGATGAACCTGAAAATATAGATCTTTTGCAAAACGTACTCTTTTTAATAAAATGAACAATAAACTAATCCAATTTTATTATGTAAACGGATTTAAATTTCATGCATTTTATCTTCGTTTGATTTGCGAAATGCAACTGAATGTGCGTACAGGAATTTGAAATGAACATTTTCATTTTAAAAATTTTATTGAAAGCTATAAACGCTGACTTTTATTCAGAACGAATTAATTTTATTCCTTTGCAGTATGTCATCAATTTGTTCAATTCGAAGTATTTTAATGTCTTTTATTCGGTAAAGAATGTTAAAAATGCATTTTAGTACATTAACATAGTTTAATTATCGTTGGAAAATGTGCACATAATGTATTTGTATTTTAAAAGTTGCATTTAATAAAAATTTTAATAGTACGTTGCTTACAGTCTTTACAAGACATTGTTTTAAAATTTATTAAATGAGAAAATATTGTTGAAATATATAAAATATGGTAATCTTTGTAAGAAGATCCTTTTTTACTTTCTCGTATACGAAGTATACAAAGAAAATGTATTGTAATCGTCAAAAAATTCGAACTCGAGATTTTGACGAATCTCCACGTTTTAGACCTGACCTGATTCAGAAAAACACAATTTTGGAATATGTCTGTCTGTGAACACGATAACTCGAAAACTATTAGAGCTACGGGGATGAAATTTGGCATGTGGAGTTTAAATAAAATTTGTAGGTTTCTATCAAATTTTGGACAAAATCCGCCAACAGGAAGTCTGTCTGTCTGCATGTCCGAAGTCATGTGAACACTATAACTCAAAAACTTGAATAGCTAGATGGAAAAAATTTGGTACACAGTTTTATCGTCATGAATATAGGTCCGTATAAAATTTTGGGCCAAATCCGTCAAAGGGTTGACTATGTATCGGTCTGTATAATTTACTTTTGAAACCAATCCGTTATCTCCACGCGCATGCGTACTGGAAGCAATCTTCTGCGCACGCGAAAGGAGCGAATTACGCCAGTTTGTCCGTGAGACGGCAAGAGTGAAACCTAGCAGTGTGCGATAGATGCGTTTTAATCGGTACGCATCTCTTTGAATTCTTTACCTAGATATTTTTCAATCACTATAATGAAAAACCTTCTGATAGTCATTGGATTCTGGATAACAGTAGGTTCGAATTTTTTTAGCCACGCGGGGGAAGGAGAAACGGCATCTTTTGGGGGAAAGTATACGAGAAAGTTTAGGGGAGAACACTCCCGCTGGTTGAAATCGGAGCTGGACCATTGAACTAAGGGTTGGTTCATACCTTTATAGGCCTTCTTTGCCTATTTTTAATCCGGCCCTGAGAATGCCAGGCTAAAATCACTATAATGTTAATAAAATAGAAAATGAAAATCGTGGTTTGGAAATTAATGTCCAAAGAAAGCAATTTTTAAATCATAACTTTAAGATTGGCAAAAACTTATGAGTGAAACATCTGACGTAACAATAAAATTGGTTGGAATTTTTTTAAAACAATAAAAATAATTGTTACAAATTGTGTTTAAAATCAATTTTGAAAAATTTATTAAAATTAAAGAAAAGGTCGCATGACAATAAAATTCGTATTACCGACAAGCGTATTTTGAATTTTAAAGGGCGTGGAAGTGTTTTTTGTGCGATATTATGCTCCGAGGTTATTGAGGGAAAAATTATTATTTCTCGCAATTTTAGTTAATTAAATATATGATTAAATTGTTGAAAAGCCCTCGCTCAGTGAGCACCTAAGAAGTAAAGACCTTCGAATTTGGTAGCTCTAGGCCCAACGGTCCTACATCTCGCAGTTTACAGAAAGTATGCCAGTCTGAAAACATTGTCATGTTTAAAAGCAAACACAGGACTAAAAAATCGGCAAGGCAATGGAAATGAACAGCATTTTATTACAGCAATACAAAGAATGCTCTAAGAACTAATTTTAAGAAATTTGTTAAAATTAGTAGTACATAAAAGCAATAAAGTTGGAATAATTAAGAAGATAATATTGATCTATAATATGAAAAATCTAGAAAAATTGAGGATAATTTTACACTGTATTCTTAAGAAAGGAAAAGAATACGACTTTTGATTAGACAATGAAACTGCTATGATTTTCCATATGTGTATATGGAAATATTATTGGGAAATAATATTTAAAAATATTTTAAAAAATTTGTTGAAATAAAAAAAAATGCAAAATCAAAATAAACATTCAACAAATGTAATAGAGAAATGAAAAAATGCCGAGAATCTAATAAGGAGAAAATATGTGTATAAACAAAGTTGAGGGGAGGAATAAATAATATAAAACACAAACGCAACAACTGCGCAAATAATGCTGCAATTCTAGGAGTGTTGGAAAAATATCAATGTCAAATTTAAATGGAGAATATATTTGCTAATGGGTGGTAGAGTATATATATATATTTATTTATTTAGACTTTAAAATGTTGTAAAAATTATTTTTGTACTATATATTTTCCGAAGTTATAACAGAAAAACGCCAAAATTTCGCTTCATTTATGACTAATTAAAGTTTTTTTTTTTTTAATATCGCTTTGAAGCACACCCTACAAAGTATGTTAAAGCTGCGCATAGAGCACCTACAAGCACACAACATAATATTCGTATTTGTAAATAGTAGAGTTATATAGAGCAAAAATAAACATTTGAACGAATTATTCCACAGCATCAACAAACTATACACGTATTTTCTATCAATAAACTCGTCAGGCGTAACCTATCATTTTTGCGACAAACTTTATCCTAAACCAGAAATACGATAAAAAAATATTTATTTAAATTTTACATCAAAAATATTTTTATTGCTTTTAACGGCTGCAAACTTTTTAATTTAAATAAAAAATGATTAATAAAATAAATCAGGTAAATTTCTGAAAAAGTATAAAAATTCAATTCACTAAAATTCCTGCCGTTTCATGATAGGATTTAAAAAAAATTGGAAGGAAAAGGAATAGAATTTCACCAAGAAAGCGCATACCTGCCAAATCTAGTAAAACCTACATTGCCGAATAGCTGAACAAGCATAGTTCCTGTTAGCGCTTCAAGACGACGATACCATCTATCGCCATCTACAGGTGCTAACAAGAACCATACTCGTTCCGGAATAGGTTAGAGGGGGTAGGAAATGTGTCCTCTGGTTAACGTTATCTATCTTCAATCTTCACCCTCAAACAAGAAGCAAAGCAACAAGCTTCAATCGTTTTCCCTCCTGTGTCGGTTTTGCCTCTAATTATTTCACGATTATTGTAATAGATGTTTAAAACTTTTGTCTTTTGAAAATAATATAATTCTTAAAAATAATGTGTTCTTTATAGTTCCGTTTCTCGTATGAAATAGACAATATATATTCTTTCCTCAATCAAGCTAATGTATAAAACAAATCTCTTAAAAGCAGTACTTATTAATGTGTTGACATCCCTTTATGGAAGAGTTTTCTGTTCAGTTTATTTACATTAAGTTAACAGAACTTTGAAAGCGGAATTCAAAATATGATGCAAATAAAATCAAGGTATTTAATGAAATTAAACAAAACAGTAAACTCCGCCATACAATAATTCAAACTTATAAGTTGATTCTTATGAATCTGGCATCATAATTTTATTATTGTTTTTCTGTGAACTGTGTCATCGGGGATAACGAAACAGATCGACAAAAATTTTAGCCCGTCTTTTGATGGCAATTTTCATCTTTTTTTTTATTACGGATTGAAAAGAACTTTGGAATGAATAGGGGATAATAGCCTTTGTTGCTGAAAAACCCCAATCAAATCAAAATCGAGGATAACAGCCTTTGTCGCTTCAAATCCCATAACTCTTTAATTCAAATTCAAATAACAGCCTTTGTTGCTTCAAATCCCATAACTCTTTAATTCAAATAATGTCATCCAAGAAGTAAGAATACGTGCTTTCAGCTAAAAATCTCATAACCCCGTCCAATCTGTGGTTTGTATTCAATTCTAGATTTTAATCTCAAATTTTTTTAATTCAATTGGAGACGAAGCGGCATAATTGCAAGCATACGTCTCAAACCTCATGTTATATAAAACCTAAGAATACGAGTTTTGTGTTTAGAGCTAGATTTTCGTAGTCAAAATATCATTAAATATGCTTTTCTGTAAACTAGTATGCATAATTTAGGACGTTCGTATTATTGGTAGCAATTGAGTCTTCTTTCTTGTGTAGGAATTAAAGTTATTGAGTTTTTTTGCATGGGAATCCCAACAGGCATAGAACTTTACCAAGGTATTATGATATTCTCTATGCACAAATTTCTCCCCTAAATATTTTGTGTGAAACAGAATAAATATAAACCAAAATTAATTTTGTTCTTGTCGTATTTTACCAAACATTTATTAGGTTTGTATTTTACCAAACATGTATAAAATTATTTCATTAGGTTTGATTTAATAACATAGCATTTGTTTTTACATGGTATTACTGTGCATGAAGCAGTCGTGTATAATTTTCATTCCTTATGTCCTTTTTAAAATGGAGGACATTT